>JAJOZX010009430.1:0-147500 GCA_023014485.1 Bathynomus jamesi | reverse complement strand
TGAAGCAAATTCAATACCATTTAGAGGTTGCACACTTGTCACCTCTGATACCTTAGCCCTTTGTAACTAAATCTCGAGAACGTCGCAACTTCCAACATATTGTAACGTTTTCTTTTCTTTCACAGGTGCAAAAAGTGTTGAAAATGGAAAGAAAGAAGATCTGGCTGATTGAAGAGACTCCAGTCGAAGAGCTCTTAGGAGCAAGATTGCCATCCTGGGAGCAAGTCCTCCTCTGCATTATGTACCATCACTTGGAGCTGAAGGAAACAATCCCCCTTGCCATCAAGTCTACGAGTATCAAGCTTCAAGAAGTTTGGAAGAAGGCCAATATCCTCGTGAAGACAGAGGAGAACATTAGAGCTGCTTTACTAAAGCTGTACAAAGAGTACCAAAACTTGAAGGAGAAGAAGTCGAGAGAGACACCCAAAGCCATCATGAAGCGTCAGGTGTGGAAGGGAGACCTTGCTGACCTTTGCGACATCGCTTGTCAAGGTGTGATGAGCATGAGTTCAGTTCCGGAGGAGGACAAGGTTTTCTTGTCCTCCCAAAGGGAGGACAGAATGAGTTCTTCAATGGCTGGGGTGGATAGGAAACACACCATGGCTGTCAAACGGAAAGAAGCAGCAGCTAAGAAACTTGGGAGCTATTGAAGAATACGGACCCCAGCCCTCTTTAGTTAGCTTTATAAGGCTAACTAACGAAAATATCATGACCTAACCTAACCAATCGTCAAGGGCGTACAGTTAACCTAACGATTGGTTAGGTTAGGTCGTGATAGTTTTGTTAGTTAGCCTTATAAGCCTAACTAAAGAAGGCTGGGGTCTCTATTCTTCAATAGCTCCGAAACTTGAACTTCGAAAACGAAAGCATGCTGAAGAAGCTGAAAAGATCTCCGAGAAAATGAAGCTGGATAGCACATCCTCTAGCTCAACAGCGACAACAGATGATGATGAAGATTTTGCTGCTCCATTGGCTTCTAAGTCACCTCGTCGTTCCAAGAACACACTTGATCCAACACTCGTGGCTACTTGGGATAGAGAACAACTCTATTCGACAAGCAAGCACTTCCTTCATTGCAACTGCTAAAAGTCTCGAACAAGATGTATCGCAGATTATTATTTCGCCATCAACTGTTCATCAAGCACGTGCCAAATATCGAGAGAAAATGACCAAACAACTTGAGGAGACGATCTTCAAAGATTCACCTCTCTTAGTTCTGCACTGGGACAGCAAGCTACTACCCCAAGCTGCTGGCGGAAGCTCTAGAAGCTTGGAAGACAGAGTAGCTGTTGTGGTAACAGGGAAGGAGTTCGAGCATCTTCTTGGAGTGCCTGTTGCCCAGGATGGTACTGGTGAACAAAATGGCTTGAGCCGTCATCCAGGAGCTGCAACGATTTGGAATTCAGGACCGCATCATTGGCCTCTCGTTTGACACTACGGCGTCCAATACCGGACTTTTGGAAGGGGCATGTATGAGGATTGAACAATTCCTTGGTCGGTCGCTCTTGTGGTTGCCTTGCCGGCACCACATTTATGAGCATTTTGAAGGAGGTCTTTCATTAGTCCCTGGGGCCAACAAGTGGTCCTGAAATTCTGTTGTTTCGACGATTTCAGCAGCGTTGGGACTTTATTAATAAAAATTGTTTCAAAACCATCATCGATGAAGAAGAGCCAGCCACTAGGTACTTGGAAGATGAACGAATCAGGATGGTGAGTTATCTTCGTGGAGTCATTGAAAGTTCATGTCACCCGAGAGAAGATGAGGAACTCCTCAAGCTGTCGCTCCTTTTCCTTGGAGGCTGAGGTGGAGTTGAGTTCTCCTTCAGGACTCCAGGAGCCCATCATCAAGCTAGGTGGATGGCGAAAGCTATCTATGTGCTGAAAATGGTTTTGTTCCGGGAGCAACTGGAACTCACCGACCGAGAGGTGAAGGGATTGCACGACGTGGCCCTTTTTACGTGTTTCATTTATGTCCGGTTCTGTCATGAGGCAGTGGTCAGTAGGTGGGCCCCGGAAAATGACCTAGACATAATTCAACTGTCGATTTCATATCCGAACAAGGACCTGGACCAGGCTGCCTTGAGAGTTGCCAAAAGGCATCTATGGTATCTCTCGGAGACTCTAGTCGGCTTGGCTTTCCTTGATGAACGGATATCGCCAAATGAGAAAGAAAAGATGTTCCAGGCCTTGAACAAACCTGCGTCGAGGAAGGAACTCAAACGACTCGAGTGGAAAAACCTGACTTTTGAAGGCAAGGATATGAGCAACTTCGTCACTCAAAGGACGAAGACATTCTTCGACAACTTCGGCATCGGGGATGTCGACAACGTAGAGTAGTACACCAAAAATGACGGCTTGAGAGAGTCAGTCAACGCGCTGAAAGTCGGAAACGACACAGCGGAGGGGGGAATTGCATTAATCAAGCAATTCAATGAATCAGTCAAGGACGAGAAACAAAAACAATTCTTGTTGCGGATTGTTGAACATCATCGAAAGGAGGTGCCGAAAAGAACCAAAGCGGGAACGTCCTTGTACCAATTCAAAAATTGATTCGGATTTTCTGATTTGAATACTAGAGTTTTTTTATTTTCTGTGCTTCAAGGGAGAATTCTTTTGTAACACTGAAGAAAATTTTGTATTATTAAATTGTATTGTATTGTGTAATGTGTATTGATTTGAATTTTCCAATTTTATTATTAGAGTTTTTCATTTTCCGTGGTTCCAAGGACGAATTTTTTCATAAAACTGAAGAAAATTGTTTATTATAAAAGGTTCAAATGTGTGCAACCCCTAAATATCACTTAATCGTTTTCAAAATTGGTGCACATCTTTCTTACATGAAAAGGAATAAAAACACAAGCAAAGTGGAGAACAATATTGACCTTTGATATTTTCTTCTGTACGAGTGAAACACCCTATTATACAGGGTATCCAAAAGAGTATTCTCAGAAATAACTATGTAATTTTTTTCGCAACACCATTTTTGATGATCACCTATTTTTAGAACCGTGTTCTGTATGGAACAATTTTTCTTTATAGTATATGTATTTATGAAATAAGAAAATGGCCTTTAATAATTGTCTTGATCATCAATATCATTAGTGTTTAAAAATAAACAAATAAATAATAATAATCACATTCCCTATAGTGAAAGGGAGTAAAATGTAAGATATTGATCCATGCTGTTATTTTAACGTGCTCTGAATCGTGAAAATTGTTTCACTGCAGTTGAAGGTGAACAAATCCATTGCCACACACGCTCGCATAACAACGCTCATTGCTGAGAGTTTATCTCCATTATTATCAACGGATTTGATGTTGAGACAAGGAGAGTTGGGAGCAGAGTTGCCAGATACTTTTAGCCAACGTAGCAGATAAAGCTTAAAAGATGTAGCAGAAAACAAGGAGAAAAGGAGTCACGAAGTGAAAGAACTTGGTTATACATAAAAAGAAAATAGAATGAATAAAATATTTGTGACTCTAAAAGGATAATGGTCGAATTAATAAAATGTATTGAGGTTCAGATCAACTTTTTAATTAACTGCAATAACTTTTGGCGCTAAATGAGAGTGAAGAATGACAAAGAAGTAACCAGTATCAAAGTCAGAAAAAGTAGCAGACGAATGAACGAATGTTCAAAGTAGCTCAGTCTAACAAGGTAGATTTTGGAATTTTGTCTTGTACGAGTAATTTGGAATTTCGGCTAATATTATGCATAAATTCCGATAGAACGAAGTATAGCTGCGATTGGCATCCACTTTGAAGGTCCACTGAAAGATATTCTTCCAAACTTTCAGAAGAATTTCAAATATTGTTATGGACGTAATTTCTGCACATGCGTTTACCGTAGTAACTATAAAAATTAATTCATAACAAAAGCGCGAATGTGAACTTAAACTGCAAAATAAAAATAAATAAATAACCAAACAAAATATACACGCACAACTAAACTGAATTGTCCGGCGTTTCAAATGTTTATTTGAAGCCGATTATTCTGGGAAAACTTTATACTCCCGAGGTATATAATATGAAGAATAACATCTGGAGTAGACGTACCACAATGTTATAATAATTTCATTACAAAATGGAACTCTGTATTAAATTTACACGACTGTATTATTTTCTGCAGAATAAAATATTCTTTTTAAAGAATTTTCCCACAAATATACTTTCATACAAAATCTTGGAAGGTCCATGGTTTTTTTCTTATCTACACATGTAATATAGAACTCTGTTAGAATTATATGGGCACTCATAAAACATTATGAAAGAATGGCAAGAAATAAAATTGTTCACTGGTGAGAAAAAAAAAGAAGTTATATGATCCAAGCGAACTCCGGATTTTGAGTTGAAAGGTTTTTTCCCTATCTTAGCTATTAAAAGAAGCCGAGAAAGAATTTCTTAGAGATGTGGCACAGGAAAATTAGTGAATTTACCTACAAGACCTCCGTCTATGGCAGGGGTTCTTAATCTCTGGATCGCGACCCAAACTTGGGTCATTAAATTGTCATTTATCATTTATTTATGTTATCCCTAAACATTTTACCATTATTACTTATTTTATTATCTATTACCAATGAACTGTTTGAAGGCATTGGTCGCCGAGCTAGCCCCGAGACTAGAATTTGGATCGCAGCCTAAAAAGGTTAAGAACCCCTGGTCTATGGTATACGAACGTGTCGTCCACAAATATACACACACACACACAGAGGTTAGATAGAATAATGGAAACACTCGCATCTTCGATGCTATATTTTCTGGTATCATTAATGGCATTATGTACTTTATTAAATTAATATGTAACTGCATATAATATTGAGAACATCTTCTATTTTAATATGTTCATACTGGTTTTTCATGTTTTTGTAGAATAAATAAAAATATGGCGCTTGGAAAAAATGTTACTGACTGTGAAAGGGGCATGATAGTAAGAGCCCGTTTGGTTGGTGTCTCAATATTAAAAGTCGCGTGATTGTCCCTGCACCTTGAAGAACAGTTCCATAGTTATGAATACATGGAAAGAAATAAAAAAAAACACCACATAAGCGCAGAATTGTTCCCATTATTCTCCCCAACTCCAAATTTATTAGAACTTTGGTACTGGTTGGTGTTAAAATAGGCTTTACTACAGTTCCCATAACAGAGTTATGACTGACATTGGTCTTTGCGGACTACTGTTAAATTTTTAACAAAAAGGTTTTGATGCAGCAGTCTTTGATTGATTCTTCACAGCTCATAATTATTATAGTATAAGGTTCTTCTGTCGCATTCTATCAGTGTTGCTTTACGCTCACTATATTCCTTATTTGATGTTCTTGTATTATTATTTTTGCGTGTATTCATAACTTTGAGGACTGTTCCTCGAGATACAGGCGCAATTATGTGACTTTTCTTACTGAAACACCAACCAAACGGGCTCCTACTCTCATGCCCCTTTCACAGGCAGTAACATCTTTTTTCAAGCGCTCTATTTTTATTTATTTTAAAAGAACGTGAAAAACCAATATGAACATATTAAAATAAAAAATGTTCTTATTATATGCAGTTACATATTAATGATATCAGAATATACAGCACCCAAAATGAGTGTTTCCATTATTCTGTCCAACCCCTGTGTGTGTGTGTGTGTGTGTGGAGATATATATATATATATATATATATATATATATATATATATATATATATATATATATATATATATATATATATATATATATATATATATATATCACGGTTTCATTATTTCATGAAATAAGCAAAGTTGTTGTTATTTCATGAAATATACAATTTCGCTGCTCTTATTTCAGGAAATAAACAAACTTTGCTTATTTCATGAATTTAGCAAATGGCCTGCCAATTTCATGAAATAAGCAATATTTTGCTTATTTCATGAAAAACGCAATATTTTGCTTATTTCATGAAAAACGCAATTTCACCGATTACACGTTTTATATACATATGCAGGGTGACGCAAAAGTCGCGCATCATAGGAATTTTCGGTATTGACTATAATATATATATTTTTTTCTTTAAGGTAGGGAATGGCTGCGAAATTAACAATAGACAAGAGGGTGAGCTTGGTTTTAGTGTATGAAATACCAGGTACAATAAATCGATGAATCGGTACAGAATTTAAATTCTGTACCGATTCATCGATTTGTAGTACCTGGTATTCCATACACTAAAGACAAGCTCATCCTCTCATCTATTGTTAATTTCGCAGCCATTCCCTACCTTTAAAAAAAAAAAAAAAATATAGTCAGCACTGAAAATTCCTATGATGCACAATTTTCGCCACCCTGTATATATAGTTATATACACAAAAGGATTTGCGGATTTAAAAGATGCCTGTACGGTTGGTGTTCGTGATATATCACCGTTTTTCCTTCAAAAGCACTTCATTTTGCCGCAGTATTAATATGTAACTGAGCTAATAATTAATCAGTCGGGAGGGCAAGAAACTTGCACAGCGCTCAGGCCAACTGTTGCGGCCTATTGCTCTAACTCCCGTATTATTATTACGAGCATCATCGGGGTTCGAACCTCCGACCTCGGTGTCTTCACCTCTCTTAAAGGGAAACTGTTATCTACCGAACTACAAACGTTGGCTGTACTGGGTTATACACGGAGTGTCTGACGTGAAATTTAACTTGTCTCACTCACACACACACACACACACACACACACACACACACAACATATATATATATATATATATATATATATATATATAATGGAGGGGGAAGGAAGGAAACCCTTGAAATAGGTCTTAACTAATGTAATCACGTGACTGTGGCTTCCGATCGAGTGGAATAAAAAAAACAAAAATAAAACCTGGGTTTTTACAGCTCAAAAACGAGTAGATCTCCTTTACAATGGCGCAGTTTGGAGGCCCAGATACTAAGCACTTTTTCTTTAAGACTTTTAAAACACTTTCTTATAGGCTTTGCCACTTTGCCGTTTCAGTGAATGGGAATTTATTGTTGGAGGAGGGAATTATGCCTCATCAAGAGCCAGTTTTTCTAAGTGTATTTCTCTACTGAATAGAAATAATAACATTCTGTTTTTAAAGGATTCGACCTTTTTTATGGGAACTCTTTTCAAAGTTATTCTAAAGAAAATTTATAAAAGGTAATTCTTAAAATGAGGATCATGAAGAAACTAAGCTTCTTATAATTTTCTTTTTATTTGCCCAACAATAATTTAATATTAAAATTAATTTAATAGGGAGAAATTCGTTGGAAACTTATGCAAGATAAATTTATGCATATAGCATTTGAGCGAGAAGTGGTGTGTGTGTGTGTGTGTGTGTGTGTGTGTGTGTGTGTGTGTGTGTGTACTTTCCAAAAGGTGGTTGTCTACTCACTTTATGCGTTGACATTTGCACAAATTTGTTAATTCCTTTCTGAAGGCAAAAAATTGTCTTCAATGTTTAATTGATCCTTAATGAAGGATTCAGATGTCTTGTATTAAGCTCTCATTAACTCCTCAATTCAAAGTTGAAGGTGTGTGTGTGTGTGTGTGTGTGTGTGTGTGTGAGAGAGAGAGAGAGAGAGAGAGAGAGAGAGAGAGAGAGAGGGGAGAGAGAGAGAGGGGGAGAGAGAGAGAGAGGAGGGGGAGAGAGAGAGAGGGGGAGAGAGAGAGAGAGGGAGGGAGAGAGGGAGGGAGGGAGGGAGGGAGGGAGGGAGAGAGGGAGGGAGGGAGAGGGAGAGGGGGGAGAGGGGGGAGAATTAAAAACAGAAAAAAATATATACTCGTATATACCAAGATCACATTTATCTAAGGCTTTAGCAAAATCAGTGTATATAGGTATTATAGCTATGTTTTGACCTCGACAGATGCTTCCAGTATTTTCTCTTGGTGGTCTTATAACCGTGATAGGTATGATCTTCCAGCTCTGAAACCATGTTGGTTCGGATTCAATAAATTCTTTTATTGTAGGTAGTAAACAATTTTTGCCCCCCATTACACGTTCGAAGCACTTTATAAAGTGGGAAGTGAAAGCTACTGGCCGATAGTTCTTAGGTATTGCTCTGTTACCTTCTTTGAATAATGTTCACATTCTTTAGTGGAGGTGGAATTTCTCCTGTGTCGAGTGATTTTCTCCATAATAAGTATAAATGTTTGTCAATAATCTCTACATTTCTTCAGAAACGTGGCACTCCATATTATCTGACCCGGTGCTGAATTTTCTCGTATTTGTGATAGAGCCTTAATTGCATCTCTTTCCAAGAATTCTAAATCTATTAACAGAGTTGTGTCCGAACTTGTTGCTGGCTGATTTGAATCTATGTCAAAGAATTCATCTGGACTGTATTTTTTTTTTTTTTTTTTAAATTTATTTAGGAGTTCTAAACAGAGTTAAATTGTTTCTTAAACCGTACGTTAATTTTTCCTATGGCATTTGTGTATTCGGTTGCTCCATCTCTTAATGGACCAGCACTCTCTTTACATTGCATTTTCCTTTTCGCAAACGTGTAGAAGTATTTTGGGTTATTTTGTTTGTTACCTTATTTTTCTCTTCGTTTGTTTTGAGGGTGAAGGTTTGTTTTAGGTCCATTTCTATTTCGCATAGTTTTTGCTCTAATTTGGGTCTCCTTGCTTCAGTTCTGCATCCGTGCAGATATTTTTACGGTTTCTTTCCGTTGTCTAACTAACTAATGTCCTGATTTTAATCTCTGGCTTGCTACGTTTTCTTTTTTATCTTTTCGAAACATGTTTCAGCAATATGGGTTTAGTTTCGTTTTCTGTTATAGGTAGTATTTCTTCTGGAGTCTTCTCGTGAAGTAGCAATTTCCAATTTACGTTCTTTAAATCTTTATTTGCACTTTCTCAATCTTCTTTCTTTGAAATCATTTAAACCTTCAAATATTCCTTCAGATTCTCTGGGCAATTTTGGTCTCTGGATTGTTAACTTTATTTAGCGATTCGGTTATGGTCAGAAATTTGTGTACGTTACTTTTTTATTTATTATTATGCCATTTGTTATTTGTTAAAATTAAATAAAAACGTTCTCTTTTCTAGTCGCTTCACAGATTTCTTGGGTAAGTGCATAATGTTCCTTAATATGTAACAGTATTATTTACTTGAGTTTTATCACCTTTTGTAATGTTACCATGGAATTTCTCAACATATATAATTTATTTTTTCTTGCTTATTAACCTTTTCTTTAGCTTAATTTAGGTTATAAATTAAGGTTGCTATTTCAGAGCGTAGCTGTTTTAGGCTGGGATTCTGAACCCCTTAAAATTATATATATATATATATATATAATATATATATATATATATTATATATATATATATATATATATATATATATATATAATATATATATATAGGGTCCGCAAAAAAAAGGAGCATGACGAAAATTGCTCTCACGCCCGCATGTTTTGCCGGACCCTTAAATGTTATATATCTAGCTAAAGATAAAAGAGCCCAGAGTTGTATAAAACAAATTTTCTCAAAATCGGTCATAAAATAAAGATTTTATGGCCACAAACGTGCAATGACTAAAAAAAGTGAATTTCCGCGTAAAAATTTAATGTTTTTCTCATTTTAAATTATTTTTTTCAGATGCCTAAATAATTTTAATCAATAAAAATGATAATATGCCCTTTTCTAAAGAAGATAAAATATTAATAAAACATTATAGACTTGATAAAAATTATGACGCAATAAAATTATTACAAAAGTTTCCGAATAAACCATGGTCGAAAGGAGGTTTGGACAAGCTGTTAAGAAAAATCGACGAAACTGAAAGTACTGAAAGGAAACAAGGAAGCGGGAGGCCAAGATCAGTTCGAACCGAAGAAAACATCAGAGATGTGGAACTAAGAATTTGTAGTCAAGAAGGCAGACCAGGGACTCACGTGACACCGTCCAGAATTGCTAATGAGTTGAGCATATCCGAAAGTAGCGTCAGAAACATTATTAAAAACGACCTTGAACTAAAACCTTATAAACGGATACACGGGCAGAAATTAACTGAAATTAACGAACAGAAAAGAGTTGTTTGTTCTGAACACATGTTAAGAAATATCACTCCCGAAAATGTAGACCTCGGCTTTTTTACTGACGAAAAGAAGTTTACGGTAGAACCACCGCGAAATTCCCAAAATGACAGAGTGTATTCAAGAGTTAATCGTAAAAATGAAATACCAGATGATAGACTTTATGCTACCCGTAATCATTTTTCTGCCAGCGTAATGGTATGGGTCGGTGTGTCTAAACTAGGCAAGACATCTGTTTTTTTCGTAGAGCCAAACATCAAAGTAGACGGCCGCTATTACACTGAAACTTTGTTGGACCAAATGCTGCCCGAAATGAGACGATTGGCGAATAATGGTTACTTCTTATTCCAACAGGATGGCGCTCGGGCGCATACCGCTAAGTCAACTATTGAATTTTTAGAAAATAATGTTCCTGAATTGCTTTACCCAAAAGATTGGCCCCCTAATAGTCCAGATTTGAATCCCGTAGACTACGGAATATGGGAAATGTTGGCTAAGAAAGTGTACAAGCATAAGATCCGAAATGTCGAACATTTGAAAGAAGTTATCGTACAAAAATGGGAAGAAATTACCCAAGATCAAGTAGATAAAGCTATAGATCAATTTAGGCCCCGATTACGAAGGGTTGTAGAGGTTTCTGGCAAACATATCGAACAATTTTTTTAGTCTTATAATTTCGTTTTCTTTGGAAATTGTAAAATTATATGACATGTTGTAGTAAAACTTTTATATATTTTTTAATTTTTGACGTATTGACATGAAATTTGGTACTAATTTAGTTTATTTGTTGCTTATTTGCCTAAAATAAGTTTTGTCATTATGTGTAAAAATAAATGTACAGTAAACATTTTCGTCATGCTCCTTTTTTTTTTGCGGACCCTGTATATATATGCGAAGTAATTTATTACCAACAATTTCACGCATGCGCATAACCAAGCACATCTAACACGCTACATTCGCTCACTTTATTGTATATTTTAAAGAAAATCCATTTTGTATGAACCTTTATTTAAACTTTAAAAATCGTCATAAATACAAAAGGATTCTAAAATCTTGCATTTTCTACCTTATTTACATACTTGAACATAACTTGTGTTGATTTGATGGTCAAATTCTTGTTTTCTATGTTCAACCAAACGGCTAATACGATTACAGTTCTAAGGCTGAATTTGTGCTCATACATTCTTCTGTTCATATTGATTGTCCTCAGGGCCGGTTTTAGGCGGGTACGAGGGGTGCACCACATCCGGCCCCGCGCTTTGGCGGCAGCGGCAGAGGCAGAGTGATGCCAAACTATCAAAACTGATGTAATATGCTTCTATTATTATTATTTTAATATATTAATATATTATTAATATATTATTATTATTTTTTAATGAAAATGGTCCACTGAGTAGGTAGATAGTTAATCTGACAATTATTAAACTCCTTTTATAACAAACCAATCGGCTGAAACCATTCGGTTACTGACCAGAGTTAATCTCCACACTAGTATTTATACTCGTATACTGTGTGGTAAAGCGTACTCGGTAGTATTGATACAATGACACTACCGATCAACTAACCAACCAACAAAAAGCTGGAGAAAAAGAAAAAGGCGGCAAGATATAGCGTCATTGGCAGCATGGGACGCTGAAGGCTTGAAACGCTAACGGGAAAAACGACTATTGATTCTACAACTGAATACAAACCAACTTTAAAAGTGCGCTCACCTAAATTTAACAAATGGAAGAACTCCTCCTAAAGAGAACTAAACCTAATTGAATAAATCAATACTTATTTAAGAACAAATGACTTGGTAAGTTAACCGTTGTATTTCTAAGACCCAGTATAGTAGTGAAAGCAGTTTAAATTAGGTCAAGTTAGATTAGACCTACATTGTGGTCTAAGCAAGGCCGTCGAGAGGGCGGAGAAGCCGGGTTAAATCCCCGGGGCCCGGACCTCTAGGGGGCCCGAAAGGAGGGGGATAAAATCTAAAAATATTAATAAAGCAATTGATTAAATAACAGAGGAAATATAATTAATGAACATACATTTTATAGAGATCATCATAGTCAAACTGAAACAGATAAAATATTATCTGCGGTCCACCAATGCCCAAGACCGACTGACAGATCTAGGAACCATTGTAATTGAAAGCCAGTTAGCCCGTACTTTAAATTTCATCAGAATCATTTACCACTTTGCTAGAGAGAAGGCAAAGAAAGTACACTTCTGATTATGAAAATCTTGCAGTAAACAATTGTCTTGCTTGCATGGACTGGTACTGCATTTGTAAATTGTATGGTGATAGAATTAATATAATTGATTCGAAAAATAAAATGGTCATTTTCTTCCGAGTTGTTTATTCATATTGTATGTTTTGAATAGTGACTTGGACATATAATCAGTTTGCTCGTTATGTACAAAAAACATTCATAATAAAATACTGAGTAAACAGGGGAGCCCATATACCAATCCTTCCCCGGGGCCGTGGCAGCTCTCGCCGGCCCTGGGTCTAAGACCTAGCATTAATTTATAGTTTAACAAAGGCTACGGTAAATTGCCCTAACCTAATCTTGTGAGGAATCCTACTGTGGACCATTTCTGGAATCTCTAGGCTGACCCTACTAGGTTAGACTCATCCTACTCTGACGTTATTTCCGACTTTTCTTCACTGAAAGCAAGAAAAGTTCAGTTGTAACAGTTTTTGTAACACTATTGTAGGTACCTAATAATCTCGTTCCTTTATATCACTAAAAAAACTATTTTATGTTTTGTGTGTGTGCGTTCAAGTTTTTGTAATTGTAACGTGTACCTAATATCTTTTTCCTATAATAATACCAAGTTTTTATTGAAACTAAAGGGCAATATAAGTAAATACGCGTTATCAACAATTAAAATACTCTGCCAAATATTAATTGCCAGCACCGCATAGTATTTTGCACCTGGCCCTGGTTGTCTTCCCAACATATTTCCTAGAGCAGGGGTGGGCAACCTTTTTAAGTGAGCGTGCCAAAATCGTCAAATCTTTGATGCAAAAGTTAATCTTTACCATTTTTTAGCAGAAAACATTAAGTTAAAATATAAAACTCAGCGAAGAATTTGGATATTTATTTATTTTAATTTTTTTTAAGGTGAGCCCGGGGAATCGCGTGCCGGAAAAAAGTCGTTGGCGTGCCACGTTTGGCACGCGTGCCAAGGTTGCCCACGCCTGTCCTAGAGCAATCACTACCAGGAATAAAATACACGCATCCATTATCCTCAAACCTTTTAATCAAATCGGTCTAACTATTTTCCCGATGTTGTTAACCGAATCTGGAAAAATCCCGGTCTCTTTAGATATAAAGGATTTATAGGTTTTATCAGTGTTGGCAGACATTTTAAAAGATGTATAAACTTTACCATCATTCTCCCTCTATACACTGGGCTTATAAAAAAAACAAAAAAAACTCCTGACTGGAACGAAGATCCATCAATAAATCTTTCTTGGTAAACGTTTTTCCGTAAATCCCGTTCGTAAAAAGTAACCACCTCATTCATAAACTGAACGTTATGTAACGCAAATGTTTTCAAAACAAGCCGGATACGAGGTCTTTTTTCACGTAATCTTCATGATTCGTAAAATGAATGAATATAAGCATATTGATGCGTGAGTTTACTGCACACCTTAAAAGGAGGTTAGCTTTATTCAGTCCCGTCATCAACCAACTCATCCACAAAAAGTAGCCTCATTTTCTTCTTAAAGAGTAAATTTTATTGACGTATAAAGGCCCTTTAACGAGTCGATAATTCCTTCCACTTCAACATTTTCATCCAACAACAAAGGTGTCTGTATCGTACCGAAACCAATTAACCCCGAAACCATTTGACCCCGAAACCAAGTCCGAAGGAACGTATTCAAACACTAAAAAATAAAAAAATTCCCAAACAAATTAGAGTAACAGAATGGTACTAATTACGTGTCATTCTTTGCTTGACGTTGAAATTATTCTGAATTATAATTAATTCTATTTACGCTCCCTTCCATCATGACTTGTTATTGTGTAGCGTGTTCCCCGAAGCACGATAACAGCAGCAAGTGAGAGGTGATTTGATTTTCTATCACTAGCAGTTTACCCAAAGTAAGAGAGAGAGAGAGAGAGAGAGAGAGAGAGAGAGAGAGAGAGAGTTTTCACCCAAAGTTGGATAAACATGCTGCCACATGTTTTTAAAATGGCGAGACTACTTAAAGCGGGAAACTAATCACCAAGTTAAGAGGCCAAACTTAATCTAACCTTAACTTAATCTAATATAACAATTTAAGTCTAGTTAAAATTATATATAAGAGGAACGGGGGCAACAAGCTTGACCTTCGTGAAGTGAGGAATCGTCGCACAGAACATTTGAAAGAAAAAAAAATTATATATATAATATATATATATATATATATATATATATATTATATATAGGGGGGCCGTAAGTTTCCATACATAGGAAAAATAAACATTTTTTTTATGGACAACCATTTTTATTTATATAATATGCTCTACATGGTTGCCATTGGTTTGAAAACACATTTCAATACGTGTTCCCCACTGTTGATGAACACGCATTAGCACAGTTGACGTTATGCTTGTAATGGCGTTGGTGATACGTTCCTTTAGATGATTTATGTCTCGTATCTTTTCCTGATACACCATGGCCTTCAAGTGCCCCCAAAGATAGAAATCAAGGGGGGTGAGATCTGGGGATCTGGGAGGCCACTCCACAGGACCAATTCAATTCGTTGCTCTTTCGTCAAACGCATATTCTTAGGGTATCTGAAACATAAAAACAAACGTTTAATTTTTCCTATGTATGGAAACTTACGGCCCACCCTGCGGTTGTATGCTTTTTAGCTTTTTATAGTGAAACTCCGTAACGAAAATAGAATTTAGTTCTAGAAATAAACTCTTAATATATATTTAATGAAAAATAGCTCTCGAACTGCGTGATATTAAATTTAGTTAAAGTACTTAATTATAATTTAATTAACATTATTTTATTAAAAGAGTTTGTAGGATATGTACGCATTACGACCTTCAATAAGGTGTATACATGCCATACACAATGTATGAATGTAAAGATAACATCCACAAAACGGAGTAAGCGGCCAGTTCAACTCCATCCGATGCCGAGAGCGAACCAGCGCCAAACTGCTCTCAGTCCGACGCTGTAACCACTGAGCTACCGGGCGCCCATGTATGAAAGTACAGTTGTCTTTTGTTATGCGTGTTTGCGAGATTGCTTTGTTTCTTTCATGATGGCAAAGATTATGGAACGGAGGGAACCCGCAGCTTTACGCGAGATCCGAACTAGCTAAGACTCGCTACATCATCTGAACGCGGAGGACCGTCACCCATCTAGGGCTTGAGTTGAGGGCGGTACGTACAGGTTGTTAATATTTTTTAATAAATCATTCCGGTTGTAATCCCCTTGCGGAGGGGGACCCAATCCCCGCACTCTCATCAACGCATTTCCCGCATCTTAGGTCTATCGGTCTGCGACGCTGCTACGCGTGAATCTGCGGCCGTATCACTTGTTAATTTTTTACAACTCAGGCCCCGCACCCATCCAACCACTATCCAAACCGAATGTCGCTTAACTTCTCTTGCCTAATGAGAAGAGATGATTCGGAGTATGGATATATATTCGATGTGGAATTTTGTGGATATTCTAATAACCTAAACGAAACTTTAATAACTCTAAAAGCCACGACATCATAACGCACAAATACAGTATACAAACATACACGGGTCTTTCTTACGAATTTGGCATCTCATCATTTCATTTTAGATATACAAAAACTAACTTAACTTGTGCTACGTCTTAGCAAATGTCGTAACACCGCTTCCCGTTCATCAGCAAAGTTAAGTGACACTACGTCTGGGTAGTATTTGAATGGGAGACAGTCCTCCACGTCCAGATTATGTAGTGACCCGTGGTTCGGATCCCACGTAAAGCTGTAGGTCCTCTCTGTCAAATAACCTTGCGAAGGTGGTTAAACAACCCCCATCATTACATTTTTACTAACCTAACTTGACCTATCCCCACTTAACCTAACGTAACTCACTTACTGCTATTTCTCTCGTAAATATATTTTGAATATCTGAAGCAAAAGACAAAAGTAAATATACACCTTCGGTTTTCCGTTATTTTTTGATTTGATAATAAAAGTCAATAAATAATAAATTTATTGAATGAATATATTTAGAATCGTATTGGTTTCCCCCTTTTCATTATGTAAAGGGGACACGTTCTGGCCAGGGCCGGACTTTCACCTGCTGAGGCCCTAAGCTATATGAAATTTGAGGCCCTTCTCTAAAAAAATTCGGGTAAAAATTTTAAAATAATGTCATTATTACTATAATTATTATTTTTTATATTAATGTTAATGATAAAGAAAAAATAATATATATAATATATATATTTTTTGATGAATTAGTGTTAAAGAATAAAAACATGATAAAATAAAAATATATTTAAAAAAATGAGGCCCCGAGGGTGTGTGGCCCTAAGCTATAGCTTATTTAGCTTATAGGTAAGTCCAGCACTGGTTCTGGCATTCCATTGATGAGCTTTTATCGTGATGTCTATTTACTTTTGTCAATCCTCTGTATATCCGCGTCAGGGTTAAAAAGCGCCACGTCGACATAGACATACGCATAGACGTGGCGCTTTTTAACTCTGACACGCGGATATATGGAGATATTAATTGTAAAGAGTCGATTGAAAATGGTTTGCAGTACATTATTTTGAAGTATAGACTTTCTTAAATTAATAACATTACTATTACTGAGAAAGTCGATGGGGGGATATACTGTTATACAAGGGTCAGAGAGGTTACGCGTTTATTTGTATTTACTGCGATACAAAAAGATTCCCAGAATGCCAAAATGAAATGGAAAAATGGAAAAATAAATTGTATTAATTAGTGAATATTCAAGTGTGAATTTACTACATATCGATTTCATTCTTATTTTTAGCCCAGCAAACTCGCTCGAACGCAATAAAAACAATTGATTTAAGAAGCCAGAACGTTTTTTGCGGGGGTGAAAAATGCTTTAAAATTGAAAAATTCCCAAAACTTTCCATGGAAAGTTTCAAAATTTCCAGGAAAGTTTCAATCTCTTTGGAACCCTATTTACACATCTAAAAGTGTAAGCATGCTATGAGCTTTTACTATTCTTTATTTTCTGTCTGTCTGTCTGTCTGTCTGTCTGTCTGTCTCACACTGTGTCTGTCTGTCTCTCTCATATGGGCTACAATCGACGCTTACACGCCCTGAATTTGTTTTCGCTGGAAACTCGGAGGCTGCGTAGTCAACTCATCGAGGTTTTCAAGCTCTTGCACAGATTCGACGATGTCGATTTTAGAAGCATGTTTGGTTTAAATGATAACTCAACTCGCAACAATGGTTGGAAGTTCGATTTGAAACGGTTTAACACTAGTGTGTGTGGGAATTACTTTACGTATAAGATCTGTAACACGTGGAAGAGGGTACCTTCAGAAGTTGTGAACAGTTCTTCTGTGGATCTGTTCAAGAAAAGGTTAGACCGAATCTTGCACATTATTTGAGGATGTGTGTTTACTGTCTTCTGGAGTGGCTGTTCGAGAAGCTAGCTGTGACAAGGTGTAGAAATCTCTCTCTGGCACCCGTTGCCATTGGTACCTACTCGGTATGGGCCGCAAGGCCTTTCGAGGTGGTACTTGTCCTTGTAATTCCTTGTAACTCTCTCTTTGTCTCTCTCTCTCTGTCTGTCTGTCTGTCTGTCTGTCTCTCAAATATGATTATATGTCGGATGAACGATTAATTACCGCCGAAGTGATTTGTGAAGGCGTTTCCATTAGGCGGAGTTTCTTCTTGGATTAGAAGCTGATGCCTAACGACGGAGGTACCGAAGAAGTACTAATTAAATGAAACCTTCAATCGGCAGATGCAACACGATGCAACATTAACATATTCACTCCACTTATGCACTTAAGAAAAACATTCAATGTAATTACGGGGGTGACGTGAAATGGGAATTAATATTGGGGGGGGAAGCATTTTAAAGATGGTGATTCGCTGATACATTGAATTTGGGTTCTCCTCAAACGAAGACGGAAGTGAATTAGTATAATTAATCAGTGAGGACCCTTACATTGACGTTCTCGATTTGTCTTTGCGTATAAATATGCAAATAAATGTACGTACATCTATGTATTTCTATCTACTATCTACCTTTATCTATCTACGCGCATTACAATTCTTTAAATATGTTTAGTTTCTCATTTAATTCGCTGTAGACGAATTTTATTTGTTTTATAGATTGCAAATTAGTAAAAATTCATGTTTGCTCCCAGTTAACCCTTTAAGGACTGAAGGTACAAATTGGTAACGTTTCAAATACAAGCATTCATAACTTAACCCTACAAAAAATTCAGGGCTTAAAGGGTTAAGCAGCTTATTCCAAAGGATTCGACATTATAGCTCACGTTAAGAACTGGACAAGGATTTAATTAAATTATTAAATTGTTAAGGATTGTTAATTAAGAAACAATTAACTGAATATTTGTCTCGGTATTTTTTTATGTAAATATAAGACCATTTTCTTCCCACATTAAGCGAATAAAATTGAGTAATTGTATGGTTAGTGCCTCATTTATTTATATATTTTATTATCATCGATATTATTGTCTTTTGGACGCGATGTTGTTCTCATTTTATTTGTATTACTTCTGGTATTAGTTATTTTTGTATTAATACAATTATTTTCGGTATTGTTAGTTTGAGGATCGGCTTCTTTCATATACTTTTTTAGCCCTTGACCGTGAACTTCGTTCGGCGAGCGTTGTTCCAGTAGTATGAGTGCATTTGAGGAGAGAAGTTGCGGGGTAATTGTAATGGGGAAGGGGAGTGCAAGTGCCAAGAGGGGTGGGGGTGCCAACCCCCCAAATATAGAAAACTGGATATAGAGTAACTTAACTTAGCCTAACCTAGCCCTGAGTGCAGACTATAGTAACCTGACTTAAACTTGAAAATGAATTTATATATATATATCGTTTCGTTTAACGACGGTTGAGGATCTACCTGCGGTCGACCCCCTGACCTTTCATCTTTCTACTACTCGTATCTGCGATTGGGGCAGAGAAAATCTTGTGGTTTTCAATGTCTCAAAAGCTCAATTCCTTCATCTGTCTACCCGTCACAATCTTCCACACGACTATTCCTTTACCTTCAACAATACACAACTCGATCCTTCCTCTTCTTCCCTTAACATTCTTGGCGTTTCCTTTTCTCATGATCTTTCTTGGAAAGATCTCTCTCTTTCCAAAACAGTTTCTAAGAGGTTAGGTGTGGTGTACCGGCTCCGCAATTTCTTCACCACCACTCAGTTGCTCTCTCTCTGTAGAGGGGTCTTCTCCGCCCATGTTATGGAGTACGCTTCTCAACCTACACAGCTCTACTTGACAGGGTGAAATCAAAGGCTTTTCGTCTCATCAGTTCTCCGCCTCCTACTGACTGTCTTCAATCCCTCTTTCTTCGCCGCAATGTTGCCTCACTCTCTCTTTACTATAGCTATTATAACGGACACTGCTCTTCTGAACTCTCTGCGTGTTATCCTCCTTCAAGGAAAGCACGCAGTACCAGAATTTCGACACACACATTCCTTTTCTGTCTAACTCTCCAACGCAAGGGTTAATCGGCATTGTCAACCTTTCATCTATTCAATCGGTGAACTCTGGAACAAACTTCTTCAATCCATCCTTCCCCCTGTCTACAGGGTGTCCCGTAAGTCTGGACCCATAGGGAAAAATAATAAAATTACAAAATAGTCCAAAAATTTATTTATAATATATTTTTATTATTTTTATTATTATTTTTATTATTTTTTTATTATGATCTTACTCCGCTGGAGTTTTATTTGTGGGGCCACTTGAAAGCCAAAGTGTACGAGGTCAAACTTCAGAACATTTTCCACCTTAAAGCACGCATTGTGGAGGCGTGTCAAGAAATTTCTGCGACTGTGATTCAGAAAGTGCTGTCGCAGTGGAGATTACGTCTTCAACTATGTGTGCGACACAACGGCGGACACTTTGAACAGATTATGTAATAAATTTTTGGACTATTTTGTAATTTTATTATTTTTCCCTATGGGTCCAGACTTACGGGACACCCTGTATAACCCCTACTCTTTCAAACGCAGAGTATCCAGGCATCTCGAAAACCTTGGACCTTGATTTTGGCTTTTTTTGCTCTGTGGGGATGGCGTTTTGCGGGCATTCGCCCTTGGCCCCTCCTTCCTGCATAAAAAAGGCATGGTATAAGTTTTCGGTATTCTTTAGTTTCATTGTTATTTCTAACTTTTTCTACTTCCTTCTTGGGCTAGCCTAGAGTGGATCTTAGTGTCTTTGTTAACCTGTAACTCTGTAATTAACTCTGTCACATAATATACAGAGGGCTCTGTAACGGTTGAGAGATTTACGTCATAACTTCTCTCATCCCGTTACATTACACAGTATATATATATATATATATATATATATATATATTATATATTATATATATATATATATGTGTGTGTGTGTGTGTGTGTGTGTGTTGTGTGTGTGTGTGTGTGCAGTTTTCTTTCTCTGTACATGGATACGCGAATTTTTCTTTACGTTTCACTGCCAAAATAATGGCATTTTCTCAATATTTCAAAATGGTATTTTTGTTAGTGGAAGGCCAGAGGGATGTCAGTATTTGTGAAAAACCGCAACTGTTTCGAAAATAGTTTTTATACACGTGAGGATTCCCTTTTGATTTGCATAAAACATAGCTGTAGGCGTAACACTGAGTAAGATATAAAAGGTTTATTATAGACGAAAGAATAAAGTGGTTTGTATACAGTTTTCTTATATTTTCTTCTATTTTTCTTGGTCTTTCTTCGGAAAATATTCATTATTTTCTCACGTCTAGAGCAAATGTACATTTTTTTTTACGATTACTGTTGCTGCACACTGTTCGCCATACACGCGGATACCAAACACGACGACAACGCACCATTTCTCCACCACATTCTTGTACTACACCACCGCCACTCACCACTTTGTATAATCCTGAAAATTCTCCTAGTTAGAAAGGAAAAGATGCCTACGTTCATAAATCCTTTACTCAATAATTCACTCAAAATAAAATCTTATTCAGTCGATTTGAAGATGATGTCAAATAGTTTTGGAGGAATTAGTTTGTCGTTCCGAGATCAGAAATCGTTCAAAAACGCATCAGACAACGATGAGAAATTTATTTACCAATGACGAAAGAAATTTTCTTGACGAATTCTTTTCAGAAATTCTTAAGAAAGACTTCTGTCAGACATTTATCTATCAGATATATCTATCATACAACAACCGATAATGATTTTTTTTCGGGGAGGGGGGGGGAGGCGTTGCTTTTGATTTTATAGTGTCGGAGGTGTTAAAAGTTTAAAAAATAGGAATTGCTTCGGTGTTTATTTAGATTTGTACTTTATAAAGGAATATTCTTCAATGAGGAATATTTACATGATAATTACGATATAATTCGCTCATTATAAAGTAAATACATAATTATTATTATGATTATTAAATGTATACGGAAAAATACTTGGTTAAGAAAACTAAATATATACGATAATTAACCGTTTACACACCATACCAAATCGTTAACCCAAATATTATATACTGTGGTTAGGTCAACACTTCTATGGTTATGCTAAATATTTAATTTTTTAACAATAAGCATGGTTATGTAAATTGTAATACAGTTGGACTAACCATGTCGTATAACTTAACCTCTTAACGCCTGAAGTTTTGTAGGGTTAAGCAATTTGATTGCTGCATTTTCATATCGAGAAGAGTACTCTTCACTTACAACACAGGCCTGCAAATGAGAACTTTTGTAAGTTGTTTTCTTATTAATAACTGATTTTATATAATTCAACTACGCTGATTTCGAATACGGTGTCCATTTTTTCTATCACGTAAGGATTTTCTGCAAACTGGAAGGGAAAAAACAACAACAAATAATAATAATATTTATTTCAATTTACATTAGGTACCTATTTCGCTTTGTTGTACTAATTACAAATGCAAACAACTTTAAAAAGAAAAGACTACTGACGTCAATTACATATTCATCTTTATTTGTCCCGAGTTTTCTCGCGAGATCTATGCCTTTTAGTCTCGAATGTACGCGCTGTTCCTTTTCTTTTATGTAATAATTCTGGAGTATCCCGTTTCAACATCCAGCAGTAATCAGCCATCATACTGATGTCCCACCTTCCCTGATATCTCTTCTCCATTTCTTTGATGTCTTGGTGAAACCGTTCTCCTTGTCCTTCGCTGAGTGTTCCGAGATTCTCAGGGAAGTAATCTAAGTGTGAATGTAAGAAATGTAATTTTAAACTCGTATTAACCCAACTCTTTGAACTTATTTAGCATGTTGTTCACAATGTTTTGGTAATTTGGGTCCTTGTTGTTCCCCAAAAATTTGCTGATAACACCCTTAAAAGCAATCCACGTTTCTTTTTCAAGATTGTTCATTGTTCTTTCAAAGTGTTGATCCAAAGTCAGTTTTCTAATTTGGGGACCAACGAAAATTCCTCCTTTCAATTTTGCTTCCGAAAGAGTTGGGAATTTACCACACAGATACTTAAAACATCTTCGTCCAAGTCCTTAACAAATTGCTTCAGCAAAAGCCCAATTTTGTGAAGCGGAGGTAAAAGGACTTTCTTCGTGTCAATCAAACTTTCACGTTCAATGCTTTTAAAACCAGGTGTCAGATTGACTCTGCGTGGCCATTCCTTTTTTATCCAGTGCTGAGTTCTTGCTCGGCTATTCCATTCACACAAAAAACATGGAAACTTCGTATAAACCGTGTTCTTTGTATGATAATAAAAACCCACTCTAATAGACAGAGTTTATTTCCACAACAGTTTCGATGCCCACTGGCATCCTCTTCGGGTGGATACAGAAAAACGAATGAACCAAAAACAAGAGGGAAAACAGTCCAAGGACCATTAAGAAATTCGCACCTAGGTTAGCTCCCGTTCTCCCGACACTGGAAGGACATTTTTATTAAAGGGACCCGCTTATAAGTACATTCGCACAAATTTAAAACTACAGTATCTACTTGTTCTATACATACAGATTCTATTATTTTTTTACATAATTATTACATTTATTATTAAATTTATTACATTTAATATCGCATTATTATTTATTACAGAAATTATAAATTTATTATTACAGTACATACAGCATTCCCTGTAAAAGTTGTGATTTAGTATACGTAGGAGAAACGAAGAAATATTGAAACCCGTATTAAAGAAAACAAATATGCCTTCAGAAGTTGTAATACTAATAATGCCATTTTTTATCACGCCAGCCAAAATAATCATGCTATAGATTGGGAATCAAGTAAGGTACTTTATAAATGTAATAATTATGTCAAAAGTAAAATAGTAGAATCTGTATGTATAGAACGAGAAGATAATTTTAATTTGTGCGAAGGTACTTATAAGTTGGACCCTTTAATGAGATTCTTGGTCAAAAAATCCCTTACGGAGTCGGGTGAACGGGTTCTAACCTAAGTGTAAATTTCTTAAAGGTCTCTGGATTGTTTCCTTACTCGCTTTTGGTTCATTCGTTTTTTTTTGTTTTTTTTTCGGTAAAATGTAAATGGAATAATAAATGTAAATGTAATAATGGCAGTAATAAATGTGGAAATAAATATAAATGCAATAAATGTAATAATAAAGGTAATAAGATAAATGTAATAATTAGTGTAAAGGTAATAATAATAAATGTTAAAAAAATGTAAATGCAATAATAAATGCAGTAATTATGTCAAAATAATAGGATTTGTATGAAGAGAAGAAGTAGATAGTTTTAATTTGTGCGAATGTACTTATAAGCGGGACCCTTTAATAAAAAATGCCCTTCTTCTGGGGTCGGGGGAACGGGATCTAGCCTAGGTGCGAATTTCTTAATGGACTCTGGATTGTTTCCTTCTCGCCTTTTTCATTCGTTTTTCGGTTTATAATTTCTGTATAATAAACAATAATGTAATAATCAATATAATAATAAATTTATAATTTCTGTAATAAATAACAATGCAATATTAAATGTAATAAATTTAATAATAAATGTAATAATTATGTAAAAAAACAATAGAATCTGCATGTATAGAACAAGTAGATAGTTTTAAATTTGTGCGAATGTACTTATAAGCGGGTCCTTTTAATAAAAATGCCCTTCCAGTGTCGGGAGAACGGGATCTAACCTAGGCGCGAATTTCTTAATGGTCCCTGGACTGTTTTCCCTCTTGTTTTTGGTTCATTCGTTTTTCTGTATCCACCCGAAGAGGATGCCAGTGGGCATCGAAACTGTTGTGGAAATAAACTCTGTCTATTTTATTATCATATTTTGACCTTCACGTAGAAAAAAAGTGAAGTTTTTTGCACGTGTTCTTTGTATTTAACCTTAGCTAGAAGAAGCTCAAGATTTTCGTACGTTTCCTTCAAGTGAACCGAATGAGCCACAGGAAAGGATGTATACAAGTTACCGTTGTGAAGGAGGACGCCTTTGACTTCTTTTGGAGGAATCAATGAAAAGTCTCCACTCATTTGGGCCATAAATTGCAGCGCCTAGCTTAAATATTAGTTCTGAAACATTGTTGCAATATACCAGTGAATTTTCTTGAGAAAAATATTGGATAAATTCTTTTTCTCGATTTCTGTACCAGTAAAATGACGTCCCGGGAGAAAGCAAGCTTTTTGCACAAAGTCTGGATCCCAAAATCTCTGAAGAATCCTTTGGGAGATACAAATCTCTTACCAAATCATTAAGTTCACTTTGTGTAAACAACTGGGGTTCACCAGATGTTTCGGTTTGAAAATCAATATCATCGTTTCCATCGTCATCAGACACCGAATCAGATAAAGTTATATCAAGCGTATTTGGTTTAGTAGGTACAGGTATACCAGGTCCATGAGCAACAGGTCTTATAGCAGACTGAAAGTTTGGATAAGAAATTTACTTTTTATTTTTAGTATTGTAGCCTTGCACGTTATATGAACAAAAATAGCAGTCATTGCTGTGATTTCTAGGCTCACGCCAGACCATTGGAATCCCAAAAGGTAAAGAATCCTTTTTACCTTTACTCCACAGTATAAGTTGTTCAACACAAACACTGCAAACTTTATGTGGAGCCCATGATTTGTCTTGATCCCCAAGTTTCATTCCGAAGTACGCATAGTATGCTTTCTTGATGAAGTCTGTAATATCTCGCCTTTGTTTTTTCACAGTAAATTTTCTACAAATATAACAGAAAATGTTTGGGCTATTTACACACCCTCTGGTTGCCATAGCAACAAATAAACAAAATTTAAAAGAGAAATATAGTCACCGCGCACCTTCGAATAATAAAGAACTATAACCTCGCACGCACTAGACAGACTGACTCATCTTGTGGTTTGTCAATCACTTGTATACTAGCGGTGCGTTTCTCGAATGTTTAGAAGACGCTATGACGTCACTTCTGATCTGGAAGCATTTATAGGCAGTAGTTTTTTAATCAAAATTTAATTGAGTCAATTTTAATGAAAATTACTTACATATGTAATATGACATTTTGTGAAAAATCTGTACGTGATGGCGAAAAATGAATATTATTTTCGGAATCAACGTGCAAAAATTACTATACAAGTGATAAAATATTTCGGACAACAAAACCATCGCAGGCTTGTGATAATTTGTCTTCCTCTACAGCGACTAATTCAGAAGGAGAAAGTGCCTTTCAATCGAAGATGACCTTCATTTTCATTTTCTCCTTCAGAATAACCCCGACTTTCAAAGGCCAAAGTAAGGCCCAACTGATATAAATTATGCTTAGGAAGTTTCCACGAATAGAACAGCGGTGCCTCGCGAGACAGGTAAAAAGAGAGAGAGAGAGAGAGAGAGAGAGAGAGAGAGAGAGAGAGAGAGAGAGAGAGGAAAGAGTGATAAAATAAAGAAAGAAAGAAAAAGAAGATTAAGAAAATAAAGAAAGACAAAATGACATCTAAAATTCCCCATAAAGTCGCCATACTGCACAAAAGAACAACATGTACAACACACAAGACCCAACAGGCGCTCTTTTCTGAGTGCTTTCGCATGTTCGTTGAAATGTTAAATCCGACCAAACTTTTTTTTCCAATATATATATATATATATATATATATATATATATATATATATATATATATATATATTCGTGAACATCTTTCTTCTGTCTCCTCTTGTCTGTTAGGATCCTCATTTTCATCTGTCTAAGTGTTTCTGTCTTTTGCTCTGTCCATTTTACTCCCAAGCAATTTCAGTTAATGGTATTCGGGTAGCTTGCTTGCTTTTTTTCTAGTAATGGTAAAGGTGCACAATACATAATGTACGATCGTGTTCGTATCATATTTTTGAAGTTACTCTCATTTTTATTCAACACTCAATTATTAATTATATACACTATAGTAATTAAATATACTTTTTATATAATTATTATAATAATTAAAACGCTTTTATATAATTACTGAATAAAATATACGTCTTTGAACCGCTAATTACGACCCAAAGACAATTTAAAAGTGAATAAAACCCTAATTGAAATAAGCGCATCATAAACAAGCAGTCTGTAATCATCATGGAAGAGAAAATAGTTTGTTCAAACAATTTGAAGAGATAAACAGCTATAATAAGCACAATGGAATGTCTAAGCAGTGAATAGCAAATGAGATTGCTATTAAAGAGTTTTCAAGTACTTAAGCATAAATTTTAAGCTTCAAGTATAACATGTTAATATTGAAAATTACCGATGGTTTAACAAAATAACTGTATGGTACCTGCGAGGAAAAAGCTGCCATAGGTTGCTTTGTATGATATATCTATACAGGGTGTACATAAAGTCAGGATCTATTTTTGTGAAATAATTATTTTTTTCTATTTTTCTTTTCAGAAGCCCTTAGAATGAATACAGAAGAGCGTGTGGCAATAGTAATTTGGCGAATCGAGGGAAAGAAATACAATGACATCAGAGAGAAGTTTAGAAGGAGATTTCATAAGCCGGGCCAATAGACAAGACAATAAGAAAATTGGTGAACAAATTTAAACGAACGGGATCTGTAATGATGAAGCAAGATCAGGACGACCGTGTATGTCAGATCTTACCGTGAATGCAGTACGCGGAATTACACTGAGGAGCCACGTACGTCCGTTCGTGCTGCATCACACAGACTCGGCCTCCGACGTCATTTGTGCACAAAATTCTGAAAGTTAATTTGCAGAAGAAAAGCTATCATTGCGGGTTTTACATGATTTACATGAGGAAGATTTCCCTCGACGAAGTGCTGTGTGTGCTGATCTCGTATTAGAACAAATAATGGAGTGATAATTTAATGGACAACATTCTCTTTAGTGATGAAGCCACTTTCCTACGTGTGGAAAAGTAAATCGCCATAACTGTCGAATTTGGCAGATGAAAGACCGAATGATTCGTCCAAAATTGGGAAAGAGACTCACCTAAAATTAATGCTGGATGGTTTAAGAAAATCTAAGGTTTATGGTCCTTTTTCTTTGCTGAAGCTACAGTTACGGGGCTTATTTATCTGGAATGTTGCAGCCAATTCTTGAAACTCAGCTGATTGGGATAGGATTGTTAGTACCGTCGTCTATCAACATGATGGGCTCCTTGTCACTATGCCAAAATGTTCAGGATTATCTAAATGGACGTTTCCAAATCGCTGGATCGAACGCGGAAGCAACAGACCTTGGCCAGCGAGATCACCAGATTTAACCCCTTTAGATTTCTTTGCATGGGGCTTTATCAAATCGCACGTGTATCAGACGAAGATTACGAGTCTTAAAAACTTACGTACAACGTATACGAACTGCTTGCAGATACATAACCCCACAAATGCTCCAGAATGTGTTTAGAAATGCTGCGGAACGATTTGAGCTGTGCAGGGATACTGATGGGCGGTCACGTCGAATCCTACTCTTAATTATTTAATAAATGTTACCACTTTATCATTTTATGATGAATTCCATATAAGTTTCCAAGTGCTTCACAAAAATAGATCCTAACTTATGTACACCCGTATAAATATATAAAAATAAATTATTTCTGTGAATGACAGAACACACGCATAAATTCTTCCTCCAAAACGAGTATGCGCGCACACCACACACACATTTTTGGCTACTTTACAAAGCCGGACACTTACACATTTTCATTTGTCGATAGCATCATTTTACCTTACCTTACCTAACTTAACTTAACTTAACTTAACTTAACCTAACCTAGTTGAACTTCATTATATTAATAATTTTCATTAAAAAGAAGTCTGAAACTATGGGGACACTTTTAACATCTCTCTACGTACACTTTCGTGTGTATCCTAAGATTGTCGCGGTTCCGTAAGGAGGATAAAAACACGCATACACCCATACACTTTTACGCGTGCAATTGCGTTCTCATACTGGAAAAATTAAGTTCTCATGTTTTGTCACTAAAAGTAATTTGCCAGTTTTGCATCTCTCGTAAACGGGCGTTGAAACGATATACGATAGTAAAAAAAAGTTTAAATTATTCGCAATTCCCTCCGTCATCAGTGTTCGCACAATTCCACCGGCAAAAAAGTGTTCTATGACGAATAGGTGTTGGTACAGCAATAAATTTAAATTAGAGGTTCCACAAACGAACATTTTCATTCGCGAAATCATGAGACGGAACAAATTTATTTTATTTTTTATTCACGCAAACTATTACAGTTGCGGATCGCTAATTTAACTTTATTTTACAGGTTTTTGTTTCTTCGCTTATTAATTACATTTGTTGTGTGTTTGTTGTTGTTGTTGCGCTGCTGCTGCTGCATGCGGATGAGTAAATATAGGTGGTGAAAGACTTTAATTTGTCTAGAACTGTATTTTCACCTCTCTCTCTCTCTCCTCTCTCTCTCTCTCTCTCTCTCTCAGAGAGAGAGAGAGAGCAGAGAGAGAGAGAGAGAGAGAGAGAGAGAGAGAGAGAGAGAGAGAGGCGCCCACACACACACAGACACGTACGTTCAAAAACAAGAGAGAGAGAGAGAGAGAGAGAGAGAGAGAGAGAGAGAGAGAGAGAGAGAGAGAGAGAGGCGCGCGCACACACACACAGACACGTACGTTCAAAAACAATAATTGTGATACATTAATAGAACAAAATTCGCAAGGAATATTATAACTGTAAATCAAACTGTAAATGAAGAATGGATCATTTTACAGTACATACTGTATATAGTCCAATATGTATTACTGTTCTTATAAAAAGATGAAATCGTGCCTTTAAACATTGTTCTCTTACTTACATTTGTCAAAAAAATACGCGAGACAATTTTTTCATCCATAATTTGGAGTTTCTCTTTTAAAAATTAGCAAATATTTCCTTTAGATCAGCGAGGTTAAGCGACGTTCGATCTGCTCAGTAATTGGATGGGTGACCATCCCATGTGTTTTAATGATGTACCGACCCGTTACGGATTCATATCCCACATAAGCCTATAGGTTCCCTCCGTCACATGACCTACGCCATAACGAAAGGGATAAACAACTTTTAAGACATTATCATTATTACTTGGGTGGTGTGTTGATCTTGGAGTGTGCTTCCAATTATAATAAACACTGTATAAATGGTGTGTGTGTGTGTGTGTGTGTGTGTGTGTGTGTGTAATAAAAAGAAAACAGAACATTAATTAAAAAATCTGACAATTTGAATTTACTTTAACATTTTATGTACAAATTTTTTTTCTTGTTTTTAATTAAAATGTGTGTGAAACATTTCTTTGAATTCATTTTGAAAATGAGGAACAAAAGGCGCTTCCTACACTGGTTTCAGAATAGGCAGCTCCTTCGAGGGATTCCATAAATCATGAATTATCATCAGCTATATACCCTTTTCTCTCTTCGGTTACGTACTTATTTTTCTCATTTAGGATAACTTTTATGGAGAGAGAGAGAGAGAGACACACACACACACAGAAAGAGAGATACAGTCACACACACAGAAAGAGAGATACAGTCAGACACACACACACATACACACAGAAAGAGAGATACAGTCAGACACACACACACACACACAACACAGAAAGAGAGATACAGTCAGACACACACACACAGAAAGAGAGATACAGTCAGACACACACATACACAGAGAGAGAGATACAGTCAGACACACACACAGAAAGAGTGAGTCAGAGAGACACACACACACACACACACACACACACACACAGAAAGAGAGAGAGAGAGAGAGAGAGAGAGAGAGAGAGAGAGAGAGAGAGAGAGAGAGAGAGAGAGTTACAAGGAAAAGAAGTACCTCAAAAGGCCTTGCGGCCCATACCGAGGAGGTACCAATGGCAACGGGTGCCAGGGAAAATTTTCTACACACTCAAATAGTGTGCAGGATTTGGTCTAACCTTTTCTTGAAATGATCCACAGAGGAACTGTTCACAACTTCCGAAGGCAACCTGTTCCACGTGTCACAGATCCCATAGGCAAAGCAACCCCCACACACACCTGTCCCAAACCTTTTCAAATCCAACTTCCAACCATTGTTACGAGTTGGGTTATCATTTAAACTAAACATGCTTCTAAAATCAACAACTTTGAACCCGCGTCACGTAAGTGTCGATTGTAGCCCATATGCCCAACGGAAGGGATTAACTTTGTGGCATTCTTCAGCTGGTTTTCAATCAACCTACCTACTTCCCCACCATACCCAGCGCGCGCACTTTGGCCATTAGCCAGTGGTGAGGTACCTTATGAAAGGCTTTCTCATCAATTGCGCTACTCTTATCATACTCACTCAACATGACGTGGAGAAACTCGAGCAAGTTAGTGAGACATGACCTATGCCGTCTAAACCCATGTTGGAGTCCCCAAGTAGCTTGTAGGAATCCAAAGGGTCAACAATCCTACCCGCTATTATTCCCTCTAATTATTTACCTACAACTGAAGTGAAATGGTGGTGTTTATAGAGGTTCCAAAGCCTCTCTTCCCACGCATGAGGTAGCAGTAGGGTCCTAATAGTAAGAGTAGGGGGAAAAAAAAAAATTAGTATTTAGTCAGAGGAGAGCATCCTTAACCTAAGCTAAAAGGACAGAGTAGGGATGGGAAGGGGTCCTAGTAACCCACGGGGACAGGTTTGTACAACAGACTTCACCCGCCCTCCCGAAAGAGAGAGAACCTAAAGGAATTGGCAGCCAATTTCTCTAGAATCCCACGACTCGGGACCGGAGGGCTGTCACACCCCAAGTATAAAGTTTACAACACCCAGAAGGAACGTGCATAACCTTTATACCCCCTGCGGATTGCATAGAGAGAGAGAGAGAGAGAGAGAGAGAGAGAGAGAGAGAGAGAGAGAGACAGACAGACAGACACAGAAAGAGAGAGAGATAGACAGCCAAATTAATTCACTGTTCGCTTCTGTACGACTTTTGAGAATGCAATTCATAGCATTGAAATTAGTTTGCATATGTGTGTCCCTGTGAATGTTTAATGACTCTGATATCAATGATCACTCGCTTTGTTTTAAAAGGCGAGTGAGTGAGTGTGTTTTGAAAGGAATTAACGTTATAAATTTATTATGAATTTACAGTAAACCTGAAACTCTAATACAAATTCATGACCTTTGGCGATGTATAGACATAGTATAAACTCCAAACGATAAGCCAACATCCCACATTCATTTCTCCGTTAGTAACAACATCCTTTACCCCTGAAATAGAAAGACGATTAAGAGGTTCAATTGCAATTTGCGCGACTGAATACATTTGCAGATTCATGGACCTTGTTTCTTTCCATAACTCGAAACGGACGCGAGATATTTTAACTTATACAAACGCTTGTATGTGTATATTTATATGGACTGTATATTAGGGTGTTTCACTCGTACAGAGGAAAATATCAAAGGTCAATATTTTTCTCTACTTTGCTTGTGCTTTTATCCCTTTTCACATAAGAAAGATGTGCACCAATTTTGAAAACGATTAAGTGATATTTAGGGGTTGCACACATTTGAACCTTTTATAATAAACAATTTTCTTCAGTTTTATGAAAAAATTCGTCCTTGGAACCACGAAAAATGAAAAACTCTAATAATAAAATTGGAAAATTCAAATCAATACACATTACACAATACAATTCAATTTAATAATACAAAATTTTCTTCAGTGTTACAAAAGAATTCTCCCTTGGAAGCACAGAAAATAAAAAAACTAGTATTAAAATCAGAAAATCCGAATCAATTTTTGAATTGGTACAAGGACGTTCCTGCCTTGGTTCTTTTCGGCACCTCATTTCGATGATGTTCAACAATCCGCAACAAGAATTGTTTTTGCTTCTCGTCCTTGACTGATTCATTGAATTGTTTGATTAATGCAATTCCCCTCTCCGCTGTGTCGTTTACGACTTTCAGCGCGTTGACTGACTCTCTCAAGCCGTCATTTTTGGTGTACTCCTCTACGTTTTCGACATCCCCGACGCCGAAGTTGTCGAAGAATGTCTTCGTTCTTTGAGTGACGAAGTTGCTCATATCCTTGCCTTCAAAAGTCAGGTTTTTCCACTCGAGTCGTTTGAGTTCCTTCCTCGACGTAGGTTTGTTCAAGGCCTGGAACATCTTTTCTTTCTCATTTGGCGATATCCGTTCATCAAGGAAAGCCAAGCCGACTAGAGTCTCCGAGAGATACCATAGATGCCTTTTGGCAACTCTCAAGGCAGCCTGGTCCAGGTCCTTGTTCGGATATGAAATCAACAGTTGAATCATGTCTAGATCATTTTTTGGGGCCCACTTACTGACCACTGCCTCGTGCCAGAACCGGACATAAATGAAACACGTAAAAAGGGCCACGTCGTGCAATCCCTTCACCTCTCGGTCGGTGAGTTCCAGTTGCTCCCGGAACAAAACCATTTTCAGCACATAGATAGCTTTCGCCATCCACCTGGCTTGATGATGGGCTCCTGGAGTCCTGAAGGAGAACTCGGCTCCACCCCAGCCTTCAAAGAAAAGGAGCGACAGCTTGAGGAGTTCCTCATAATCTTCTCTCGGGTGACATGAACTTTCAATGACTCCACGAAGATAACTCACCATCCTGATTCGTTCATCTTCCAAGTACCTAGTGGCTGGCTCTTCTTCATCGATCATGGTTTTGAAACAATTTTTGTTAATAAAGTCCCAACGCTGTTGAAATCGTCGAAACAGGATTTCAGGACCACTTGTTGGCCCCAGGGACTTATGAAAGACCTCCTTCAAAATAAGCTCATAAATGTGGTGACGGCAAGGCAACCACAAGACCGACCGACCAAGGAATTGTTCAATCTTCATACATGCCCCTTGCAGAAGTCCGGTATTGGACGCCGTAGTGTCAAACGAGAGTCCAATGATGCTGTCGTGAATTCCAAATCGTTGCAGCTCCTGGATGACGGCTCAAGCCATTTGTTCACCAGTACCATTCTGGGCAACAGGCACTCCAAGAAGATGCTCGAACTCCTTCCCTGTTACCACAACAACTACTCTGTCTTCCAAGTTTCTAGAGCTTCCGCCAGCAGCTTGGGGTAGTAGCTTGCTGTCCCAGTGCAGAACTAAGAGAGGTGGATCTTTGAAGATCGACTCCTCAAGTTGTTTGGCCATTTTCTCTCGATACTTGGCACGTGCTCGATGAACAGTTGATGGCGAAATAATAATCTGCGATACATCTTGTCGAGACTTTTAGCAGTTGTAATGAAGGAAGTGCTTGCTTGTCGAATAGAGAGTTGTTCTCTATCCCAATAGCCACGATGTTGGATCAAGTGTGTTCTTGGAACGACGAGGTGACTAGAGGCCAATGGAGCAGCAAAATCTTCATCATCATCTGTTGTCGCCGTTGAGCTAGAGGATGTGCTATCCAGCTTCATTTCTCGGAGATCTTTTCAGTTTCTTCAGCATGCTTTCGTTTTCGAGTTCAAGTTTCTTAGCTGCTCTTCTTTCCGTTTGACAGCCATGGTGTGTTTCCTATCCACCCCAGCCATTGAAGAACTCATTCTGTCCTCTCTGGGAGGACAAGAAAACCTTGTCCTCCTCCGGAACTGAACTCGTGTTCATCACACCTTGACAAGCGATATCGAAAAGGTCAGCAAGGTCTCCCTTCCACACCTGACGCTTCATAATGGCTTTGTCCGTCTCTCTCGACTTCTCCTCCTTCAAGTTTTGGTACTCTTTGTACAGCTTTAGCATAGCAGCTCTAATGTTCTCCTCTGTCTTCACGGAGATATTCGTCTTCTTCCAAACTTCTTGAAGCTTCATACTCGTAGACTTGATGGCAAGGGGGATTGTTTCCTTCAGCTCCAGGTGATGGTACATAAAGCAGAGGACGACTTGCTCCGGGATGGCAATGTTGCTCCTAAGAGCTCTTCGACTGGAGTCTTTTCAATCAGACAGATCTTCTTTCTTTCCATTTTCAACACTTTTGCACCTGTGAAAGAAAAGAAAACATTACAATATTGGAAGTTGGGACGTCTCGAGATTTGTTTACAAAGGGCTAAGGTATCAGAGGTGACAAGTGTGCAACCTCTAAATGGTGTTCAATTTGCTTCAAATTTGATACATATGCTTTACAGATCATAAGGTGTACGGGGAAGAGCAAAGTGTAGTGAAATTCACAAATTGATAAAAGTGGAACACCTACTGTATAATTGTTTCATTTGAACAAGTTATGGAACGCTTCTTCGGTAAAACGGATGGTCCGTCTTTAAATTATGGACGAATTTTGAACCAATCGTATTTCAATGTCACTCTGATTGGTTCAGATCAATCTAGAAATTACCAGAATGGACCATTCGCTTTATCAATGAATCGTTCGATATAATCGATACAGCAATTGGAACAATTAAATTTTTAGAAACTGTTATATATGGAACAACATTACCTTACACTGTATATATAATGCAACATTGATTTTGGCTCTCTCATTCTTATAGAGGGGAGCATTTTTTGCGGGCGCTCACCTTGGCCCCTCCTTCATATATAGAAAAAACCGCCGAAACGTGTATAAAACAATGAACACAGATTTGGATATTCTTTGAACTATGATAACACAGAACAAGGTTGCTTTTAGTGGTGGTGAACTACCTACGGACGCCTCGTTAGTACATTGATTACATGATTCCCCATTTACTCGACAATGCTGCTGCTAGCTGGTGGTACCCTGGGGAAATGATGTTCTGCGTAAAATGCGCAACTTTTCATCTCCTTTACAATTGGTAAAATACATACACGGTAAATACACGGGTAAAATACATACACACAGACATACAATATAAAAATTCAGTTACGATGAGTTATAAGTGTATCCAAATATTAACTCTTACGCATTCTCAAACTGAATAAAATCGTCTGGCGTTATCTAGAAATAAATTAGTAGAGTGAAGTCTATGAATTAAAAAGTTGAACTTTTTCACACTTGGGAATATGGTTCGATCTCGATCTCGAACATCCATTGTTACCTTTCATCAAATGGAGGTCATAGCTATTACTCTCAACAATAAATCATGAGAGACGTGCATGACATAGTGATACAGATATGTCCGACTCCAGTTTATTCTCCTTTGCAAAACCTCATTTCGGACTACATTTTGATTATATACTAGGGGCACTCAATATATTTTGCCCCGCCTTTATTCTTAGCTAAATAATAGGTCATGGGGCTGAAATGTCTTTTGGGCCGTAAGTTTGAACTTTCTGCGCTTCACATGACCGGATTTTCCCAGTTTGAACCTCCCCTCCTTGTATAAAACCGCTTTTAAACGCCCTTGTATAAAACCGATGGTTAACGCAGTTTCGAAAATGGTGTCTGACAGTGATGTGCGTCGGAAACAGAGAGCTGTTATCGAGTTCTTAACCGCAGAGAAGGAAACAGTTGGAAATATTTATAAATGTCTACAAAACGTTTACGGAGATGCTGTTGTTGATCGAAGCACAGTTGGACGCTGGTCTAAACGTGTGAGATCATCGGAGAGAGGGAAAGCCAGCCTCGATGATGAGCCACGCAGCGGTCGACCGGCATCGGCTGTGACATCTCATACTGTGCAACGTGCTACATCATCATTCGATCAAATCGGCGCGTCACATACAAGGAGCTATCACTGGAGCTAGGAATTAGTGAAGGAAGTGTGAATACGATAATTCAGCAACTGGGATACTCAAAAGTGTGTTCACGGTTTGTTCCTCGCCAACTGACTGAAGATCACAAAGCCCAAAGAAAAGAAATTGTTTCTGAGTCGTTGGTTCGATACGAGATAGAAGGGGATGACTTCCTTTCACGAATTGTGACTGGGGATGAGACTTGGGTACACCACTTTGAACCTGAAACAAAACGCCAATCCATGGAGTGGCATCACGCAGACTCTCCAGTCCCCACGCAAGAAAAAGTTCAAAATGGCTCCCTCTGCAGGAAAGATTATGGCCACCATCTTCTGGGACATGAAAGGGGTGATTCTGGTGGACGTTATGAAGAAAGGACAAACAATCAACTCAGAGGCATATATTGCTACCCTACAGAGACTCTAGAGACGTATAAAGCGAGTTCGACCGGAGAGAAAACTGGAAGACGTCCTTCGTTTGCACGATAACGCAAGACCACACAACAGTTTGCAAACAAGAGTGTCCATCACAAAAATGCGCTTAACTGTGTTACCTCACCCTCCATACAGCCCGGATCTGGCACCTTCAGACTTCCAATTGTTTGGGCCAATGGAGGATGCTATTCGTGAAAGAAAGTTTCAGAGTGATGATGAGGTTGTTGAGGAGGTTAAGAGGTGGCTCCAGCGAAACACAGCGGACTTTTACCAGCAAGGAATAAAGGCCCTTGTTTCGAGGTGGAAGAAAGCCGTAGAAAAGGATGGAAACTATGTGGAAAAAATAAAAACTTGCCAAAAAGGTATGTAACTACTTGTGTACAAAATTTCTGGAACTTACAAGGAAACTTGGAAAGAAAAAAAAAAAGGTGAGGCAAAATATTTTGAGTGGTCCTCGTATATACTTAAGTTCTGTGTGTTGGTCTCTCTTCACACGAAGGTGAAGCTGGTGGTCCCGCCTCTAGGCCTGGCTTGGTGGAGGAGCGAATTGCTCTCTTGTACTCTCCACCGCGCATAACCAAGTACACCCGGCTCATCTGCTACCGTCCTCAGCCAGGCATCTAGTTTTCTCTTGAAGACTTCAACTTTAAACCCTGTAACGTTTCTGAGGTCTTTTGGAAGCTGGTTAAAAAGTCTTGGCCCCTGACAATCAAGCTATTTTCCCTCAGTGCTGAGGAGGTCCCTTGTCGGGCCTTTAATTTGGGGACACTACACATTCTGCCTTTCTTATTTTCCAGCGTTGTTTGGATGGTGGTTTAGTTTGAGGTTTGGTACCAGTTTTTCGATCATTTTCCATATGTAGATTATGGTATACGGTTCTAGGAAATTTCGCCGCAAACATTTTCGCCGTAGGAAAATTCGCCGTAGGAAAATTCGCCGTAGGAAAATTCGCCGTAAGACAAATTCGCCGTAAGGACATTTCGCCGTAATTTTTTTTTTAATAATACATGGATGATAAAGGGTATTATATAAATAAGCATAAAAAGGGCAAGTCTTTATTAAATGGTAAAAGTCAGTGATAAAACTTCTTAAAAATAACGTAATGAGGTCATTTAAAACGTGTGTAAATTCCAAGCGATGCTGCTTAAGTAATTTACTTTTTGCTGCGGATTGTATCGAAGCACTTGTCTTTGAAGTCTTGCATTAATATCGCTATACTTTTTCTTCATTTCTGCTGCGTCTCCTCGATCTGAATAAGCATAAAAAGGGCAAGTCTTTATTAAATGGTAAAAGTCAGTGATAAAACTTCTTAAAAATAACGTAATGAGGTCATTTAAAACGTGTGTAAATTCCAAGCGATGCTGCGTAAATAATTTACTTTTTGCTGCGGATTGTATCGAAGCACTTGTCTTTGAAGTCTTGCATTAATATCGCTATACTTTTTCTTCATTTCTGCTGCGTCTCCTCGATCTGAATCACACTTTTTCTTCTTCGCTAAACTCTCTTCCTTTATCAAATAAGTTATGAGTTTCCAGATACTTGGATGCATGTTAGTAATAGAGCTTTGGATTGCATTGTGGAAGCCTTCTATACTGTTGTTCGTTCTCGGCATATTATTATGAGTCCTTTCGACAACATTCCACAATTCTATAGGAAATGTTGGCTCCATTCTTCGCCTTCGAGCGCCTCGGCCTCGTTCTCCTCCTATATAGTGCGTTTCAAAGTACGATACAAATTCTTGGGGCAAATCATCATCATCAGTCAATTCAACAAATCCATCAATAACATCGCTCACTGGAAGAAATGCTAATGCTGTGAAGCATTTAATTTTCGTGTTAAATTCAGCGTCTGTTTGATAGCGTGACTTTAAACCGATATCAACAATTTTGCGATAAATATTCTTTGCCATATGAAATAAACAACCTGTATGTAATAGTTGTTGTTGTGAATATGTTAGAGAAAGCGTTGATAGTTGCTTTCTCGAAGTCAACCATTAAGGTTTCGGGATCTAATGATGGGCGTAAGCCCTTTAAGGCACTGAAAAGTCTGCTGTACGTTATTTCGGATTTACTGGGAAGCAAAACAAAAAGACGAGGGATGCTAATACTTCTTATTACTGTAGTAGCGTGAATAACTGATAATATATATCTGGGCTGCATTTAAAAGTACCGTCGCAAGTCAATCCTTATCATTTTCAAGGTCATCTAACCCCGCTTGTGTGCCAAACACTAGAATTCTCTCATCATCATCTTCACCACTATCGTATAATAAAAACTGCTCACCATTTTCAAGAAATTTATACTCATCCGGAATTATATACCCACTTCTTCCGGTTGGGATAGGGGTGCTTGGCTCTTTTTTTGCCTCCAGCCTCTAATATTGCGAGACAAATGTGCTAAAGACGGCATCAGAGATGAAGCGTTGTTATCTAAATTTGATGAAATATCGGCAATTAACGATCGCGCAGAGGTTTGTGAATTAATAGCTGATGATTTCATTTTCGCTTTTGCTTGATAAACTTTTGGTTTCGAGGGTTGAGAAGGATGACAATGCTCACCGAATGTTTTACATATTGATAAATTATCGTCTTCCAGCACGGTATGCACTCTTGTTTTGCACTCTTTATTTTCACATTTCCAATACGTTTTTTCACCGTATTTTCTATCAATTCGGTAAACATAGTTCATATCATCTACAAATTTCACACCGCCTCGGCTAGTTTCCACTGTATAGACCATTGTAAGGGGTTAGTTGCACGGAAATATTTATCAAAGGAGGCACACAAGCAGACTGTGAACTAGATAGCTTAATTTTAAAGAAATCACCTTTCTCTAACTGGTTGGTTGGTTGGTTGGTTGATGAAGTTGCCAAGTGTCGCTATTAATATATATATATATACTGGATCTAGGTTGTCACGTTTCAGAACAAAAGCAGGCAAGTTATTTTGATAAGAAATTTAGGCCATTTTAAGGGGTCAGCTAATCTCTTTTTTATTGCAATTTATTTTTTTACGGCGAAATGTCCTTACGGCGAATTTGTCTTACGGCGAAAATGTTTACGGCGAATTTTCCTACGGCGAATTTTCCTACGGCGAAAATGTTTGCGGCGAATTTTCCGGACACGTATGGTATACCTCTCTCTTCTTCTTTCCAGGGAGTACAGATTTTGTTTGCGTAGTCTTTCCCAGTAGTTGAGTTCTTTGCAGCCATCAATCTTGGCTGTGAAATGTATCTGCGTTTCTTCTAGTTTATCAGTTTCTTCCTTTTTATATGGGGACGTCAAAACTGAGCCGTATTCAAGTTTTGGCATGATCAGTGGTCTCAGCAGAGGACTCAGTACTGTCTTGTCCCTCCTTTTGAACGTTTTCAGTACCTGTCCAGCGGCTTTTTTTGCTTTGTTTATCGCTATCTGATTTTGTGTCTCGAATTTGCATCATCGGTCATTATTACCCCCAAGTCGAGCATAATATGCAGTCTTTTTAAGTTCCTCATTTCTACCATATCTCAAGAGTTGAAATTTCTCAGTGTTATATCGCAGAGCTGGGCACTTCCGCAAACCGCAAATTCCGCAATTGCGGAAGATGTTTTTCGTTTGCGGATTTGCGTTTGCGGCAAAGTCATCGCAAATTAGTGAATTTGCGTTTGCGGATTTGCGTTTGCGGAAGTGATTTTGAGTTTGCGGATTTGCAATCGCAAATCGGCAAACTCAAAATCACTTCCGCAAACGCAAATCTGCAAACGCAAATTCACTAATTTGCGATGACTTTGCCGCAAACGCAAATCCGCAAACGAAAAACATACTTCCGCAATTGCGGAATTTGCGGTTTGCGGAAGTGCCCAGCTCTGGACTTATATGTCATATTGTTGGCTTCTGACCATTTGTATAAGTTGTGCGTGTCCCTCTGCAAGGCCTCCACTTCAGTAGAAAAATCAGCGATGCAAATGATCTTTGTATCGATCCCCAAAAGGATGTTACTACTATATACTGTTGCTGTTGCTGTTGCTGTTGCTGTTTACTCCACTGTCTATGTCTGTTAGCATGATAATATATATATATATTTTTTTTTTTTTATACAGGGGTGTGCTGGGACGGTTCGGTTCGGTTCGTCCGAACCGGTTGTTAAATTTTGATTGGATCGCCGAACCCTTTGTTGATACTCAACCATCGCAGAACGAAGTGGCTATATGGAAACTTTTTGAATGAGACTATGATTGAGAAGGTAAATTGATATTTAAATTTTTTTTCATTTTTTCAGTATTTTATAGAAAAATATAAGTAGTATCACAAGCAGTGTTCGTTTCAATATTTATTTTTTGATGAAAAATTAGTTTATTTTTCGATAATTATGTCATTAGTAAGTATAAAGAATACGTTAAATAATTTCTGCCAAAATGTTACAAAATGCTGTTTGGAAAAGCTAAAATGCGTTGGCTTCCGGGGTTCCGCCCCGGACCCCGCTGGGGGAGCCACCGCTCACCCCAGACCCCCTAGCTTAATGACTCGCGCCATTGGCGCTCGCTGATTTACATCCCTAGCTGTATCAGACCCGGTTGTTAAGAAATTGGCAACACACCCCTGATAATTGATATATTGTAATTTTTAGGAAGAAGGTTCCGAAACTCTGCCATAAACATCCTACAACCTTTGCCAGTTGTTATTTCAGTCCCTATCCATCCCAATCCCCTCCCCGTACCCAAAAGTCTCCTTCCTAAAATTTTGCCATGTAACCTCCCCCACCTTAATAAGTAAATAAAATCAGAATTAAAATATCAAATTTGCTTCATGTTCGAAATAAAAGGCGGCGCGTTTTGCTACAAAAATGACACACACATATATATATATATATATTCTGGCACCTTTATTTATACAGAGGTGCAATTACAATTTCTGTCCAATCAGTTTATCACATATACTAATTTTCCTATTCCGCTTGGCATTATTCTCCTCCACCGTTATCCGAGTGCCACCCAGTGCCATTGTGCCTTTGTATCATTTCCCTATACAAATTACATCAATTCCAGCCGACTCTCCTTTCTTCATCTTGAATAGCGCTTTCCCGTCCTCCTCCGAATTAATTTCTTTCTTGCTCCGATGAAGACGTTATTCGCTCTTTCATCACTCCAAGAACCAAATGCAATGATTTTCGGTCTTCTTCTTCAACATGCATCTATTTCTAACTCACTGGAGCGAATTGTTTGCGACTTTCACCTACAGTCATGCTCGACTTACATTATTATTATTATTAGTAGTGTACAAAGGTTGACAAAAGTAAATAGACCAATTTTTTTTTCAGTTTTTTTTAATAATAAAAGTCAATAAATAATAACGGGTTTATTGAATCAATGTAGTAATTAGAATCGTGTTTCTTCCCCCTTTAAATTATGTAAAGGTGACACGTTCTGACATTCTATTCATGACCTTTGACAATCGTCGTGGTGTCTATTTACTTTTGTTAACCCTGTATATATATTGGGGGGCGGTACGGAAGTGATACCTCTTAATGTATTTACGAACTGAAAAATAAGTGGCACTACTTTCGTACCGACGTGTATATATATATATGGTGCCAAAAAGTAGGTATACAATTTCATATATATATATATATATATGGCAGAACCCTAAATTTGCTGTACAACAGGTCTTTTAGACTCGTACATAAATTACCCAACGAGATGCTCAGCTTCGCAAATGTTTGCTACCCGCAATGTCCCGAGCTTCTCGGAGGTAACAATACAGGCTAATGCAAAGAATTAAAAAAATCAACCAACCCGATTATCCAAGCTATCCACGAGTCCTGCCGTTTGTCTTCTAAGCTATGGAATTCATGGTACGAAAACGTCTGTCTGTAGCTCCACTTAACTTCGACATTACTGTATTATTTCTAATCATTTGTATATATTTCTATCCTTAGTATGTGAACTATCATTGTATTATTAATATTTGTCATATGGACTATAGTCTGCCAATAAACCTTTTCATATATATATATATATATATATATATAATATATATATATATATATATATATATATATATATATATATATATATATATATATATATATATATATATATATATATATACAGTATATATATATTTTAAGTAGGTATACAGTTGATTTAGTTAATGAAACTTTACATATAACACGTGTTAATCATCCAGGTGTTTATTATTATCTACCCTGAAAGGAAAATTAATTTTAAAAAAAATTTGAGACTGTATACCTACTTTTGGGCCACTGTATATATATTAGGGTGGTCCATAATTTCACTTTTTAAAATTTTTAATGGTCCAACGTGCTAATGTTATGGGCATTGGTGCAAGAAACAACATGGTTACCAGTTTTTGGAGTTCCGGTAATATCAGACCCCCCCCGTAATTTATATTGCATAGTAAAAAACTGAGTAAAAACGACATCTTCTAAGCATTGTTTTAAGATTAATCATATTTAATCTTAAATAAAAGCATACATATTGCATATCAATTTATTCAGAAATCAACTTTGCACATTTTGGTGTATAAATTGATTATTTATTCGTAATAGTATACACAGAAATGTTCTATAACAGCTGATTAAGCCAATCTTTGGTGTTTTTCAGATATCCAATGATGTATATAGTATATGATGCATTTTTCACTTGGTTGATTCTAATCTTATTTTAAATGAATATCATGGCTACTCCTAAGAAATTAAATATAAAGTTAAGAAAAAGCAGTTATGATCCAATTATTGGTAATCTTAAAGATGAACTGATTCCTACAGGACTATTCCAGCTACCATCCCAATTAGATGCACTTCAGCATTTCTATCATTTAAAAAGAAATGATATGGTTATGAACAATAAAGAAGAGGCTGCAACAGTTGTACTTAATAAAGTTAAAAATTCTGGGACTTAGCTGGCATTAAAACGCAAGATATTTCCAAAAGCAGAAGACCAAAAGAAAAGATTCTGACTTTAGTTAATGAGTATGAAACACTGAAAAAACACAAAAACAGGAATACTTTCGAAGATAAAAAGGATATTTTTTGTAAAAAATTAGATATGCTATTGGATATATCGGCAACAGATGCTATTGAAACAATAATGAAAGACAGAATGAGAACAACAAGAAACAAAAGCGAAGATATAAAATTCCTTGAAGATCAAAGAACTATTCGGAATATGTACGTCTCCAGCCTTGATAAGTCTTATGTAACTCGGACAGAAAGACGAAACCAAAGAATTCGACATGACGTAGAGAGAAAAGAAAAACTCTTAACAGACATGGATGCAGGACCCAGTAGTGAACAAATGAATATCCCACTTGATGATGACATTCCTATAGATAATGATGAATCAAGTAATGAATCAAATGATTCCGACTTTCAACCTTCGGCTTAAAGAAATCCTAAAAAAAGAATTCGCATTTTCGATTCTCAAATGGTTTCTGACACGGCTGATAGGCTGAATCTCTCGCATAGCCAAAGAACAGTTTACGCTGCAGCAGTTGCCTCAGAATTAAATATAAATATAAATGACATGAGCCTGTCAAAGTCTACTTCTAAACATTCATGTAAAAATACAAGAGCATCTAGTGCAAAATAACTTATGGCATCGTTCAATCCTCCAGAGCATTGCATTGTTCACTGGGACAGTAAGTTAATATTGAAAACTACAACTGACAAAAAGGAAGGAAGAATGGCAATCATTGTTTCTTTTTAATGAACTCATTGAATATAAAAATTATGATCACGATGTAGCATCAGTGCTCTTAAGGAATTAAATGGTCAGCTACGGTATCTGACTGAGGAACTAGTACCACTTGCTTTGTTTTCCCGGCAAATTTCAGATGCAGAAAAAAGTCTGATTGCAAAGTCAATGAAGAAAGTGTGTCAAATCAACCCGCAACACCCTCCTCCCAAAGGTCAGCCAATCTTCCCTAAGCTAACAAATACAACTAAGCTGTGTCAGTTAGTTGGTAAGGGTTCTTCAATTGTTTTCCACTGCTTGGGTACTAGTGGTGACTGGCTAAATGAACCCGTTACTTCTTGGAAAAATTGCAAATCTTTCCAAGTTATGGAGAACTTTGTCAAAAATATGAAAGTTGTGAATGATCCTGCCAAGAGAGCAATCAAGCTGAGTGAAGATTTCAAAGACAGAATTGTTAATGATGAATCACAAAAACAATTTCTGGTAAAAATTATAGAGCAACATCGACGCCTTCTTCCAGACTTCAAGAAAAAATCTTTGGCTGAAATGTATAATTATGTTAAGCGAGCGTTTATTGTGTAATGTTGTGCAGAAGTATTTATCTTTTTAATTAAACTTTGGTATAATTTTTTAATCATTGTAAAAGGAATTCATTTTTGTTTAAAAATAAATGCAAAAAAAAAAAACCGATGGGGACCTGGAATCAGGTTTGTTCCCATTCGAAATATACTGTAGCTGGCTTGATAAGCTGGTCTAATTTCGAGCCCATCGCCGCGAAGCTGCCTGGGATGATGCTTCAGGGTGGCGGTAACACCCCTAGAATATATAATTAATTAATAATAATATATTATTACCAAGAAAAAATAATATAGTCATATGTTTATTCACAGAGAAGCGGAAAAACTTTCATTTTCTCAGTAAAATTTTTAGGTCCCATATAAATTGGGGGTTGGGGGTGGGTCTGATATTACCGGAACTCCAAAAACTGGTAACCATGTTGTTTCTTGCACCAATGCCCACAACATTAGCCCGTTGGACCATTAAAAATTTTAAAAAGTGAAATTATGGACCACCCTAATATTATATATATATATATATATATATATATACACACACACATACGCCTCGGTGGTGTAGTGGTTAGCATTGCCGACTATGAATCTACCGGCCCTGGTTCGAAACCCAGTGATGGCAGGCGGCGCACAGCAAAACCCAGCTGTTCATCCTTCCACACAAAAATTTGTTTTTACTGTAGATAAATGGCACCCTGGGTAGCCTAGTGTTTAAGACGCTGGGCTGCCAATAGGGAGGTCGTGTGATCGAGTCCGGGCGAGGACTTTGTAATTTCTGACCGCCCGAGGTGGGGCGTGGTTCGAATTCCACGTTAAACTGCAGGTCTAAGGTGGAGTGACAAGCTTGACCTTCGTCAGAATGAACAATTTAGGTGGCAGCAAAACCAGTTATATATATATAGTATATACACACTCGTGTGTGTATATATATATATATATATACGCTCGTGTGTGTGTGTGTGTATATATATATATATATATATACACTCGTGTGTGTGTGTGTGTTATATATATATATATATATATATATATATATATATATACACTCGTGTATATATATATATATATATATATATATACTCGTGTGTGTGTATATATATATATATATATATATATATATATATATATATATATATATAAGCAAACAACCACAAGGAAAAGGAAACACAAAGTCCGAGCGCTTTCGTGATATATTCACATTATCTTCCTTGATAATGTGAATATATCACGAAAGCGCTCGGACTTTGTGTTTCCTTTTCCTTGTGGTTGTTTGCTTATTAATAAGGTCACGTGTTATTTGTGATTCTAGTGCATATATATATATATATATATATATATACACTCGTGTGTGTGTGTGTATATATATATATATATATATTAAATTATACTATTACGATATTCAAATACAAGTGGTCGTGAAGTACTGGGAAGGCGACAGTGTTTTTTCTCCCACAATCGTTTCTGGCAGAAAACCGTTTTTAAAGCAGTGGTATAGGACAAAATGTAATGATAGGGTTGTTTAATCTCCTTCGCAGTATTTAAGGTCATAATGACAGAAAGGATATGCAGTTTTACGCGTGATCCAACCATCTGAGGGTCGCTACCTAATCTAGATGCAGAGAGGGGACTCCCATCTAACTACCAGCCAGACCCAGTTTCGTTTAACTTCGCTGATCGACGGGAAGTGGTGTTACAATATTGGCCACGACGTAGCCCAGGTTATAGGCTAAAGTATTATTAAAAGAAAGAATTGAGTATAATATCCACGCCATGCGTACTCAATCTCGTGTACCGAAATCATCAAAAAGGATAGCTTCAGAACTATAGCTCCAGGCTAACCATCCGGCCGACCAAAAATATTTGGTGTCAGGTCGTGGGGGGGTCTGCGAACTTATATTGTCCCCTCACTTAATAGATTATTAATAAGATAAAGAAAAATTAAAAAAGGGCACTAAGAGTCAAGAGACACGACAATTTCATGTCTAGAACGATACCGGTATGAAAGGAACGATTGAAGACTGGTTCGACTACAAGACCTCTGGTTGGAGCAACTACGAGAACGATTGTGACTACACGACCACAAAGGGCGGAAACGACTTCAAAATGGCAAGATCCAGAGTTGATTTCAATAGAAAACATCCCACACCCGACACCAAATATTTCAAATTTTATATTTTTGGTCGGCTGAGTGGTTAGCCTTTTCTAATACTTTCAGAGCCGCAATATGAGCTTCGGATTGTTTTATCGTCATCGTCAGGTTGAGGTTATTCTTCGCGATAATAATTTAGAAGAGAGAATGAAGAGGTACTGAGAAAAAATACGAGTGACGCGGTACTGTTTTTATTAAGAATAAGAGTTGAATAGATTTAATTTAAAGAGTTTCACACTTTAAGCCGGTAAAAAGAGTTACTTAGTTCGTAATCAAATATATTTATTTCTAAATTCTTAAATTTACTATACATTAACCAAATTAACCAAGTTTAATATACTAACAGCCATACAGCCATTCGCGTCCACACCGGTTCGAATGCGCTCACTTACAGAATTCACTTAAGTTGCAATCCTGGAGAACTTTCAGCACACCGGCGCCTTCAACAGTCTGACGCTCGGATCTCAGACTTCGCTTTACGTAGGTTCTCGAAACTGCTCGACGCAATGGGAAAGTCCACTTGCGAAGGAAACTCAGTGAGAACAACAAAGTCTGGACTTTTAATTCAGGTCTCGCAATTCAACGACATATACAGATTGCAGCGTGGACAGTCAGATTTGTGTTTAGAATACTATCAAGGATTTCATATCCCTATTCTACAATATACAGTATGTATATATATGTATATATATATATATATATAAGAATTATTAGTAATTATACAGTATTTAAATTATGACTAAAATATTAAATTAACTTAAATTGAGAATTCACAATTCAGTTTTCTAATATTACATTTACGAGTTTCGGAAAGTATAAATTTGGCTTAATTAGAATCCCTATACGATTCAACGTCCTAAATTCTGAGAGATTAGGCGATTATTTTTATTTAGTCTCAAATATCTACTATAAACTTATACTTGGAATATCTCTATATCTCTCACAGAACAAATCAAATATTATGTAGAGGATATGAATGAGTTATTATCTCGGAAGATAGTCAATATAAATAGACGTAAAAGTTAAAGTTGAAATGTGATATACTGTAAACTGTAAAGGATACAGGCAACTCGCGAATCGTCGCACTAATGGGGCGGTCGAGGTGTACGATGAAGCGAAAAGTGCAATGATGCGGACGTCTATTATAATATAAAATACTGTACATTGTACTTTACCCAAAGACTTGACATGTACACTGTACAGTATATTAATTCCCGATCAACCTTCTCGGCATTTCGCTTCCATTCGTAAAGGTTACGCCTGGCCATGCCGTACTTCGCTTGCAAAGATGCGATGGAGGCACCTTTTCGGATCTTGTCCACGACTTCCTTCATTTTTGCAACGGTGGCATAATTCAATTTTACACCTTTCCTATGACCACCTTCGGAATTACATCATCGGCCATACCAACAATACAGATGAGTAGTGAGGCCAAAATTAATGATTGGAAAAGGATGAAAAGCATGGTTTAATGGGGTACAACGAACAGTCACGCACTACACGTTCAACAGCTGACAAAGAACTAACATCTGGGGCCCAGAGAAAGGCGGAAGATGGCGAGTCAGGCATCGCACGAGACGCCAAGCCGTTATCGTACTCCAGACGTGCGACGAACATCCAAAATCTCAAAAAGGCGGGTAAATGCGAGTGCAGTGATGCGAAATTGATGTACAATGATTTGGAGATTACTGTACAGTATATATAAAGTAGTTAATGCCAGGAAGCGGATGTGCAACCATTCGGAGTGTGACGATTCGCGAGTTGTCTGAATAAAATAATACTAAAGAAATAAGATCTTTTCAGCAAAGAAAAACGAGGTAATTATGCAGCTAAGGGGCGTCGCCGAGTTCGGTGATAGTTTTTGTTTTTTTTGGCATGTTTTTTCATGCTTTGTTTAGTAGATATGGTTAATAGTTGTGGAATTATGAAAAAACACCAGTTTTAAAGGTGTTTTGGATAGGTAAGTACCACTGCACAAAGCATAAAAAAGTAACAGAAAAAAACAAGAATTATCACCAAATAATGCAGAAAAAAAACAATAATCATCACTAGGGCGGTCAAAAGTCAATAAAGTCAAATTGTTTCCTATGGGGCACTTTTCGCTGAAACTACTGAAAATGCAATAAAAACACCTGTAGGGGGTATATTACCAAAGTTAATAGGTCAACCAAAAGTCAACTTTTACCTGTTAGGTCAAAAAATAGCAATGAGGTAAATAAAGTCAATTTTTTGGAATAAATAATTAAAATAACTAAAAATTGGCATCTTTTTGGTTAACTGGCAACTTCGCTGCTCGTATTTGTCTTATTCAGTTATGTCCGTTCTGGTTCAGAAGGCTAAAGAGTGTGTTGCTAATGAAAAACTGCCAAAGCAACTAATGTCAATCAAAATGAATTATAGTTTGATTGCTAGCTTAGTGACTAGGATGGAAGCATCTGATTGCACCATTAGAGAGGCATATGAAACCATTTCTTCTATCAACCTTGGCGAAGATATGTGTTCAGTCAAACAATACATTGAAACAAGACTCAAGACAAATGGTATTTGTGAAATAATTAACTTCAGTAGACCTGAAATCTCACCAACAGTTTATGGTCAGCTTTTGCAATGTCAACCAAAAACTGCCGCTGTAGAGAGATCTTTCTCCATGCTTAATAAATTATTAAGTAAGGATCGCAATTTTTTGCCAGAAAATGTCGGCAAATACTTCATAATTTACCACAATCGGTCAACTAATGTAGAAGAGCAAGAATAAGTAAATTAAAGTATCGTTTTTATTATTGAAAGTAAAGGCAACTTTATAAGTCAATTTTTTCAACTTGTAAGGTCAACTTTCTTAATTTTTTCGGTCAACTTTTGACTGCCCTAATCATCACCAATTAAAGCAACCTAACCTAACCATGTTGGAATCTAGACTGAGAAATGGCGCGATTTTAAGCCTGGGATAGAGTCAGGTTTAAATTTAATTGGCTGGATGACGTCACGAGAGCGCTTGTCGTTTGGTGATTGGTTGACGTCCGCCATGTTGATCATGGCGGCGATAGCAGCAAATTCGAATTTTTTCTAACAATTTCCTTAAAATTCACCATAAAATGATATTTCCTCAGTATATAATTAATTGTAGCGTGATGTACATATATTTCTAAAGTCGAAAAGGGTAGTGTATGTTTATAAAGCTGCGACGCCCCTTAGCTGCATAATAGCGAAAAAGGAGAGAAGATCAGCAAAAAATAAAACATTTGGGAGTCTCTCAAATGACTTTTCTCCCACCACAGAATTTGTTATTCTCGTAGATAAAGTTAAATGTTTTTCGTATTTTCAAGGACTTATTTTGAGCAACACTGAACCGTAAATGAAAAATACACTATCGCATTTTGCAATTCATTAAGTCGAGTCTTGAGCTATATTTTAGGAAATGCGTGGTCGTTCAAGGTCTTCTACATTTAGTTCAGTCTTGACATGTGCTTTTTCTAGTACCTGACTGTCTGGTTCTCCATTCTGTGCGCGCTCCTGTCTGTCTGGTTCTCTATTCCGTGTGCGCGCGCCTGTCTGTCTGTCCGTCTGGTTCTCCATTCCGTGTGTGCGCGCCTGTCTGTCTGTCTGTCTGGTTCTCCATTCCGTGTGCGCGCGCGCCTGTCTGTCTGTCTGGTTCTCCATTCCATGTGCGCGCGCCTGTCTGGTTCTCCATTCCCTGTGCGCGCCTGTCTGGTTCTCCATTCTGTTTGTCTGTTTTAGCGTCTATCTGTCTGCCGGTTATTCAGTTAGTCTGTTTCCCTATTTTGCGGGTCCATACTTTTCTCTCCGTCTGAGTTTTTCTTTTTTTATGTTTTCTTTTGCTGATTGTGAAGATCATTTTCAGTTTTAACGACTCTTTGCATCATTTTTTACTGTGGCGCTTCCGTTTTACGCTTCTCTTTTTAATTATGATTTAACGTTTTTCGATAAAAATAATCTATTCAGAGCATATCCCGCTTTATATACCCTCACAAATATTGCTAACTCTATCAGAACTCTCTTTTTAACGCTGGAACACTTTTCGTTTATAAAAGAACTCTTCCTATGAATTTTTGTTATATATTTGTTACAAGAGTGTGTGTGTGTGTGTGTGTGTGTGTGTGTGTGTGTGTGTGTATATATATATACCATTTACAGTAACAAAATTATTTATTTAGCCCATATCTATATTTTAAGTCTTTTCAAAGTATTTTTTAAGCATACTTGTTTTTAAAGCATTTGTCTGTTACATTTTAGGAAAAGAAAGATACTTTTACATCAGTTCAGAAGGAGCTCAAGTCTTAAAAACATCTCGTAAAGTATTTTTTAGTTGTTCTTATATTTTATTTCTCCTAGCTGGATAGTTAGTTAGAAAGAAGCGAGTTTCCACATTCTTATTTCGTGTGAAACTACGCGAACGAATGAAAGCTTAAACGTTTAGACCAAATTATTCAAATCATCAACAAATTTGCTCATCAAATATCGAAAAATTGATCGAACCCTATATTTCAGGGTCATAACCCTGTTTATTATGGCTCTTTACATTATATATAAGAGGAGGAGCAACAAGCCTGACCTCCATAAAATAAGGAATCATCGCACGGGACATATGAAAGGTTGAAAGGCATATACTGTATATACTGCATATAATCATCACTGCATTCATAGTTTAAGTGGAAGTATGAAGACTTAACATTTTTACACAGAGCACCATTCCGCCCATACGTACATTTCAGGGTACGAGCAGCTCGCAGCAGCATTACCAAGCAAATAGGTCGTCAAAGTAACGAACTTTCTTTCGTACGCGGTTCATCACCACCGAAAGCAACAACGCTCCGTGTTAGTTTAGCCCAAAGAACATCCGTAATCATATTCAGTTGATCGCAATTTTCGTTAATTTGTATTGCACACACTCCCAGTCATTATCAGTCCTGGTGCATGATCGTTCAGGAGCAAGATGCACCGGAAGTTTGCGTTTCCTCCCCAATGTAGCACAAATTTACCAGCCAGCGTCAATCTCAGTCACACTCGCACTACGTTAGGCTTGCTCTACACAAACTGGGCCAAAAGCCACAAGTATCCGCATTCGCAAACCGTCCGTATATATATAAAATCATCCACGAAGCAGACGGAGATTTAAAGATTAAGTTGGAGACCTAACCTAGATGTAATATACTGTAGTAATACGAAATGAAGTCTGCTAAAGTTTAGGCCATAAGGTATTTATATCGATGAATTCGAGGCTGCTGATATAAATTCATTACGACTGCGCCAAACCCAATACGAATAATTAGGATGAAAGTGAAGAATGTTCACAGTGTAACAGAAAACTGTTTATGTTGATTTTTCAGTGTTTGTGATTATTTAGGTATGATGATTTTAATTTTGGCATCGATTTTTCTGTCATTAGATTTTTATAGAAATACAAATTTTGAATTTTCATGATTTTTGCATATATTAACTATATTGAAGGTTTTTTCAACCTTTCCTTTTATTATTGTATGTATTTTAATGTTTTAATAATTATTTTTAACTCTTATTGAATTTTTTCAGATTTTCATGGGTAGCACTAGGGCTTGCAAGGTCTGTCCAGACTTATTTTGCTATGTTTGCGGATATTATATTGGTCCAAACCAGGTCAAGCGCAAGATTGTTGTTGGTACTAAGTTTTACTTAGCGTATGAAACTTATTTTGGAATGCCTACGGGTGACCAAGACAAACCATGGGCACCTCACTTCTTCTGTGGTAGCTGCCGATCAACATTAGAAGAATGGTTATGTGGTAGTCGCGAGTCTATGCCATTTGCAATTCCTCGAGTTTAGAGAGAGCCCACTAACCACCATGACTGACTACTACTTTTGCATGGTTGACATTGCAAAGTACAAGAAAGCTAAAGCTCAAAGAAATATAATATATCCAAGTATACCATCTTCCCATTGCTCCAGTTCCGCACAGTGGAGAATTACCAATTCCCAATCCACCTTCCTTAGAAGTAACTTCAGTAGTGGAATCATCTAGTGAGCAGGATGACGAGGCTGACTTCAAAGGAGCATCATCAAGCAAGTCTCCACACTTCCCAAATCAACAAGAATTAGATGACTTAGTAAGAGACCTAGGCCTTACTAAATCCAATGCAGAACTGTTAATATCACGTCTCCAAGAATGGAATTTATTAGATACTAGCTGCGAGGCTTCAAGCTACAGGAAAAGGCGTTTGACTTTTGCATCTTTTTACGCAGTTCACGAGTATTTGTGTTATTGTTCTGGTGTGGCTGGTCTTTTTGAGCAAATGAATGTAGAACTAAATCCAACAGTGTGGCGACTGTTCATAGCCTCTTCAACAAGAAGTTTGAAGGCTGTTTCGCTACACAATGGCAATAAATATCCATCAATTCCTGTAGCTCACTCAGTTTACCTAAATTTAGAAGACTATGAAAATGTAAAACATTTACTGGAGAAGATCAACTATGAAAGATAAAAATGGGATGTCTGTGGAGACTTTAAAATGCTCGGTTTCCTGCTTGGATTGCGAGGTGGATATACAAAGTTTTCATGCTTCCTTTGTTTGTGGGACAGCAGAGCAACAGGCCAGAATTAAGCGAGAAGAGAATGGCCTGCCAGAGAGCATTTAAACCCTGGCACTCACAATGTCATAAACAATGCTCTTGTTCAAACAGACAAGGTCTTGCTGCTACCTTTACATATTAAACTAGGGCTTGTGAAACAATTTGTGAAAGTCTTGGCTACTCATGGTGATGCCTTCCAACATATACGATCAATGTTCTCAAAACTGTCTGAAACCAAAGTTAAAGGCGGGATATTTGTTGGATCACAAATAAGGCAGAAGCTGGCAAGCATAGAGTTAGAAGACAAAATGACTGCTGTTGAAAAGAAGGCATGGCAAGCATTTCGGCTTGTAGTGTACGGGTTTCTGGGAAATACCAAAAGTGAAAACTACAAAGGGCTTGTTGAAAACTTGATTGAAAATTTCGAAAGACTGGGCTGTAGAATGTCATTGTAGCTTCACTATTTACATTCTCACTTGGACTTCTTCAGAGCAAATTTAGGTGACACGAGTGAGGAACATGGTGAACGGTTCCATCAGGATATTCAAACAATGGAGAAGAGGTATCAGGAAAGGTGGGATGCACCCATGATGGGTGACTACATCTGGTGTTTGCTACGAAGTAAAGATGGTGATCACAAAGGAAAAAGCCGATCAAAAAAAAATTTCTAAATGACCCAATTAATATACCCTAATACACGAGACCTGCTGTTTTAGTTAAATAATTGCTATTCTAAGATGATGTACAGAGATGAGGTCAAATACTCTTGTATTTGTATTTGAAGGTATTTTAAATACCTTTGGGAAGTATTTGTATTTTGAGATTTCCAATGAAAAGTATTTGTATTTGAAATATTTTGAAAAGTATTTAAAATTTCCAAATAATTTTGAAATACTTTAAAAATACTTTTGCAAATAGTTATACAAATTCCTGTAACATTTTGTCCTAGCTTTCATTGTTGAACATTTAAAAATAAAAATATTGATAGGTATTATAGCTTTGTAGGTTATCTACAAGACTCTTACCCTTGGCAATATATAATATTATACAGTACATAATTATGCGTTGGGCTGTTGGTTACCCTGGAACAGAGTTTACATTTAGGTTGCTTTGTGAAATTTAGTCAGTTTTTACTTGAACAGTGACTGGTATTTGTATGTAAAAGTATTTGTATTTCGCAAAATTTAAGTATTTATATCAGGTCATCCCATAAGTAATGTCGTTTTTTATGAGAGATTAAGTTTAAATTAGTCCTACTCGGTTTAAGCATAATTTTTCCGAAGGTTATATCTAAGAGGAGATCTATCGTGTTTCGCTACATACTTTACAGACCTTGACCAGTGAAGACGTGTGTTTTGCTTTATGTGAACCCCTCATAAACATCGCAAAATTTAAGTATTTATATCAGGTCATCCATAAGTAATGTCGTTTTTACGAGAGATTAAGTTTAAATTAGTCCTACTCGGTTTAAGCATAATTTTTCCGAAGGTTATATCTAAGAGGAGATCTATCGTGTTTCGCTACATACTTTACAGACCTTGACCAGTGAAGACGTGTGTTTTGCTTTATGTGAACCCCTCATAAACATGGCGGTATCAGAAGAGCATATCAGGCATATAATGCTTTACGAGTTCAAAAAAGGGAATAGTGCTACTGAAGCAACGCGAAACATTCAGGACGTTTATGGCAACGATATTCTGCATGTGAGGAAATGTCAAAGACGGTTTCAAAAGTTTAGGAATGGTGACTGCTGTTTGACAGATGCAGCACGCTCTGGACGCCCTGCTGAGTTTGATGATGACCTGCTGTTAGCCGCACTTGAAGAAGACTGTTCAACAACTGTCGAAGAATTGGCCCAGAAACTCAATTCATTCCCGTCCACCATCCATCGACATTTGCAACAACTCGGGAAAGTGCCTAAGTTAGGAAAATGGGTGCCACATGAATTGTCGGTCGACAATCTGAGGATGCGGGTAAACATTAGCATAGCTCTTCTTTTCCATGAACTCCAAGATCCGTTTCAAGATTCGTTTTTGCACCGTTTAGTGACTGGTGATGAAAAGTGGATACTGTACCAGAATGTTAAGCGCCGTTGGCAGTGGGTTTGTGCCGGAGAACCAGCTACACCACAGCCAAACCCAAATCTTCACCCTCGGAAGGTGTTGCTTAGTGTTTGGTGGGATAAAGGTGGTGTAATACACTTTGAAACCTTACCACACAACCAAACAATCACCGCTCAAGTCTACTGTCAACAACTGGATCGATTGAACACTGCACTAGAAGAAAAGAGACCTTCTTTGGTTAATCGGAAAGGAATCGTGTTCCACCAGGACAACGCACGTCCTCATACCGCTCGGATCACTTATGCAAAAATTGAGGAGCTTGGGTGGGAAAACTTGTACGTTTTTTGCCTCAAAACCGTCTGAATTTTATAAACATGGCATTGAAAAGCTTGTAGGACGTTGGCAGAGGGTCATTGATTCTGATGGAAAATATATACTAGATTAAAAAGTTTCAGTTGAGTTTTTTTTTTGTCCTTCAAATTCCGATCTGAAAAACGACATTACTTATGGGATGACCTGATATTTAAATACTTTTAAATGTATTTGACCCCATGCCTGATGACGTATTGACTTAATTTGATAAAGGGATGTGTTTTCTTTGTTTATCATGCTAAAACTTTCATAATAAATTAAAATATAGCATAAGTAGTATATTTACATACAAAATCTTATTTCCGTTTTTGTGAAAAATTAAGGGATGCAACAAAGAAACCACTATCATTTTCGTAATCAGCATACCCAAATTCACACTAATAATAATAATCAGTCGGGAGGGCGAAGAACTGTCACAGCACTCAGACCAGACGAACAAGGCCCCTTACGCTAACTGATAGATTATTATTACTAACACCATCATCAATCAGGAGTCGAACCCCCGACCTCAATATCTTGATTTCGCTTATAGGGAAACTGTTACCAACTGAATGAACTACAGACGATATACTAATATATGTGTGTGTGTGTGTATGTGTGTGTGTAAGGAAAAAAACCGATATTGAGCAAATTTGAGAATATAAATCCCTTTTCTGTGAACACAAAAGAAAAGGATGAAATAATTTCATTGCCATGATTATAGGTCGAGCTCTGCAAATGTCGAAATATTTTATTGAAGATGAAGTTGAATCTCTCTCTCTCTCTCTCTCTCTCTCTCTCTCTCTCTCTCTCTCCATTCTCCTATGTTGAGAGTCCCCAAGCAGCTTGTAGGAATCCAAATGGTCAACGACCGTATCCGCTATTATCCCCTCTAATAATTTACCTATAACCGAAGTGAGACTAATGGGACGATAGTTCCCTGGACTTTCGTGATCCCCTTTCTTAAAGATAGGGGTCACGTTGGCTTCCCTCCAGTCACCAGGCACCTGGCCCGTCTCCAACGATTTGTTGAAAACTCTAGCCAGGTGGGGAGCCACCTGGTCGCGCACCTCCCGCAACACCCTGGGGAGGAACTGTCTGGCCCAGGAGCCATAAACACGCTCAGTTTGTCTGTTCTATCGGCAACGACTGTCGTGGTACACCGAACACTATCTAGGCCAGCACCTTCGTGCCTGACGCCTGGCTTGGGGATGACGCGGGTGTCCTCCCTGGTGAACACTCCCGCAAAGTACTCATTCAGCACATTAGCGATGTCCACAGAGCGCCGCTTCGGTCCTTTAACGGACCTGTCATGCTCCTAATGGGCTTTCTACTATTAACATAACTGAAAAACACCTTAGGGTTCCCCTTGCAAAAGCTTGCCACCCGGAGTTCCTCGTTACGTTTCGCTAGCCTAATCTTCGCCTTCACTTTCCTGCACAGGCAGACATACGCCTCAGTGTTCTCATGGGAACGATTGGCCTTCGCCCTCCTATATGCAGCTTTCCTATTCCGGATAGCCGAAGCGATGTCACGACTGAACCACTTAGGCTGCGTTGAAGTGGGGGTGACCAGTTTTGAGGGTATGGCAGCAGACTGCAGCACCATAAACTGGTCCCGGAATGCACTCCACACTTCAACATCGCCGCCGACCTCTAACCCCATCTCACCTACGCTATCCCTGAGGCTAACAAAGTCCGCCCGCCGTAGATCCAGCTTACTGCCTCTCGAGTTACTACGCTTCACCCGAGGGACGCAGACACAGAACCTAATCAGACCGTGATCACTCCCGCCCAATGATTCGTCAACAGTGAGGCCAGTGACGAGGTTGTCTTCGTTCGTGAATACTAAGTCTAGAACGCTTTCGCTTCGTGTAGGCCCATTGACCCACTGAGTGAGGAAGTTCTCATCAGCAAAGTCAACTAGCCTCCTCCCTTCGGCATCAGCAGTCCTGCCTTCCCACTTTATGCCGCGACAGTTGAAGTCTCCTAAAACTACACACACCCTGTCCCCTAGCAGGCTACGGAGTTCGGTGTACAGGGCTGTATCCTCCTCGAGGAGGAGATGCAGAGATCTGTACAACAAGATTAACCTATAGTTCGTCCCTCCCACGTTCAGATCGACGCCAAGCAGTTCCCGTTCCGATCGGAACTGGCAGTCAACTGGACTCAACGTGTCCCTGACGTATATTAGTACCCCTCCCCCTCCCCACTGGTGCGGTCTTTGTGAAACATTCTATACCCGGAAATCTCGAACTCCCCAACGTAGTCCCTACGATCAGTATGAATCCAGGACTCGGTGATAGCAACGATATCCTGGTATTCTGATGCTAAGAGCGCTCGTAGCTCGCAAAACGTTTTCCTAATCGACCTAGCATTAAAAAGCACTGCACGGAGGGAGCCTTCCCTATTCTGACCGCCCCCTAACACGACCCGCTTCCCGAACAGCCAGGGCTGTCGGGAGTTGAGGAGCCCCTCACCAACAAGGGGGCAACTTCCGCAGGAGGCTCAGCCCCCTCCAACGGAGGAGGGGGGCCACCCACCTGTACATGGACGCACCCTTCAGTTGAAGGTACGTCCGCCACGGGCTCAACATCATCTCTCCCCGGTGGGGGCCCATCATCAATCCCAGGGCTTGACCTCACCATACGGTATAGATGCCGGTCAAGCAGCGTGCCTAGCACACCTTTACCCTTGACATTGAGGTGGACACCATCCCTCTGATACAGGTCCCACTTACCCGAAAACGCGTCGAACGGGTCAACAAACCTCACGGCCAGTGGGACGCACAAGTCTTGCACCCTCTCGTTGATGCCAATGACCTTACTGAGCGCGTGGTCACTGGCATTCATCCGCAGTAAAATACCCATCAACATTCCCCTGTCTGTCTTAAGTTTTAGATCATCCGCAAGAGACATGATCTCGGTGATGATCCCTTTCGTCGAACCTACCCTACCGCCTTTGAGGAACAGGTCGTTGCCACCGGCGTGGACAACGATCGCAGTCCTCCAATTAACCACGCGCAGCTTCTCTAATTCCTTCCTCGCCAGGTGTCAGGCACGAAGGTGCTGGCCTGGATAGTGTTCGGTGTACCGCGACAGTCGTTGCCGATAGAATACACAAACTGCGCGCGTTTAAGGCTCCTAGGCCAGACCAGTTCCTACCCAGAGTGTTGCGGAAGGTGCGCGACCAGGTGGCTCCCCACCTGGCTACAGTCCAACAAATCGCTGGAGAGGGACCAGGTGCCTGGTGACTGGAGGGAAGCCAACGTGACCCCTATCTTTAAGAAATGGGATCACGAAAGTCCAGGGAACTATCGTCCAATTAGTCTCACTTCGGTTGTAGGTAAATTATTAGAGGGATAATAGCAGATACGATCGTTAACAATTTGGATTCCTACAAGCTGCTTGAGGACTCCCAACATGGGTTTAGACGGCATAGGTCGTGTCTCACCAACTTCCTCAACTTTTTCCACGTCATGTTGAGTGAGTACGATAAGAGTAGGGCGATTGATACACTATATCTCGACTTTGAGAAAGCCTTTGATAAGGTACCTCACCGCCGGCTAATGGCCAAAGTCCGCGCGCTGGGTATCGGTGGGAAGTAGGTAGGTAGATTGAAAACTGGTGAAGAATAGGCGGCAGAGGGTTGTAATTAAAGGGGCTAGTTCGGGTTGGGCCTCGATCACGAGCGGGGTTCCTCAGGGTTCCGTTTTGGAACCACTGTTGTTTATCATTTACATAAATGATATCGACGGTGGCATCGTCAGTAGGATCGCCACATTCGCTGATGACACCGAGCTTGGGGCCAATATTGGGACGCCAGAGGTGATCGAGCAACTGCGTGCGGTCCTACGTAGGATAGGAGAGTGGTCCGAAAAATGGCAAATGCCGTTTAACTTGGGTAAATGCAAGGTGATGCACATTGGCTACGCCAATCCCAAGTCGGACTACTCGATGTTGGAGAGTAATATCCAGGCCACTGATTTGGAAAAGGACTTGGGTGTGCTAATTAGCAGCGACCTTAAGTTTACGAAACAGTGCGTAGAGGTGGAAAAGAAAGCCCAGAAGTTGTTGGGTTATATCAGGAGGCAATTTCGGTTTCGGAACAAGGAAATTGTGCTCTCTCTCTCTCTCTACAATTCTCTGGTTCGGCCGCACCTGGAGTATGCTGTGCAATTCTGGTCGCCCACCCTCAGGAAAGATATTGACAGGCTGGAGCGAATGCAGGCGAGGGCCACAAAGTTAATCCCTTCCGTTAGGCATATGGGCTACAATCGACGCTTACGCGCCCTGAATTTGTTTTCGCTGGAAACTCGGAGGCTGCGTGGTCAACTCATCGAGGTTTTCAAGTTGTTACGCTGGTTCAACAATGTCGATTTTAGAAGCATGTTTAGTTTAAATGATAACCCAACTCGCAACAATGGTTGGAAGTTGGATTTGAAACGGTTTAGGACTAGTGTGTGTGGGAATTACTTTATGTATAAGATCTGTGACACGTGGAACAGTTTACCTTCAGAAGTTGTGAACAGTTTTCTGCGGATCTGTTCAATAAAAGGTTAGACCGAATCTTGCACACTATTTTATGGTGTATGAATTTTTCCCTGGCACCTGTTGCCATTGGTACCTCCTCGGCATGGGCCGCAAGCCCTTTTGAGGTACTAATTTTCCTTGTAACTCTTTCTCTTTCCCATTCTCTCTCTCTCTCTCATTCTCTTTAGTTATTTAGTATCCTTTGTAATACCTATTCAAAAGTGTTAATAAATGAAAACAATACGATTGTATTTGTTTTGAAGATAAATGTGATGAATGCCCTCCTTTCATACAACGTATAGTTCTCACTCCAGGCGCTAGGTGGCGCGTACCTGGTTTCCATTTGGCGGGATAACTCATTATGTAATACGATAATTACAAGTGACACCGCTTGATACAACACTATATAGAAAATCTTTGCTTAGGCTACTGTATATACAATAAATAATCTTTGAAGCAATTATACGATACTGTTTATATCAAATAGTGTTGAAAACAATGGAAACTGTTTTAAAAATTCACTTCACAAATTCTGATTAAAGTTATTTATTGTATGATGTAATTATGTTTAATAATGTGCGAGTTTAATGGAAAATAGAGTAAAACAATTGAAATTAATTTGCTTCTTCAAAAAGTAAACTCAAAGTTAGCTAGAAAGTTATAATTAGTTTTGCTTGAAAATACACTTAAAGCTGGAAGCTACTATATAGCCTTGCTTGAAGTGGTTTGAAACTGTTTAGGCAGATGTGTCGAGAACAATAATAAACTACTTACTTTTGTACATAAAGATACTATTATATGCTCATGGGCAGATTTTTTAGGAGAATCCTATCAAGTGCTAAATAAATGGGTAAATGCAAGCACAAGAGTTCCCACTGAACAGTTAAATGCTTAGGTTCGTTAAGTCAAATATACACACACATATAAAGGTAGAAGTTTTAAGTAAAAATTTAATCAAGCAGAGAGATTTTTTTAGGGGTGGGGGATTGCAAAAGAGGAGATATTGAAAATATTATCCACTAAACGTTTCTTTTTGAACTTCATCGTGTAGATAAAAAGTGTTCACAGAATTAAAAAACTCTCTTGAAAGTTTCAGACAGTTCAGATCGATGATAATAATAATGTTTAGGGGTTATTTAAACCCCCTTCATAAAGGTCGCGTGACGGAGTCCGAACCATCTGCGGGTCGCTACATCATCTGAACTCAGAGGACAGGGTCACCCATCTAGCTACTAAACAGACCTAACGACGCTTAATTTCGTTGATGTGATGGGAAGTTAAAAATAAAAAAAAGCTGAAATTTTATTTTTCTTAAAGTATGATTGTTTAAAGCAAAATTTCACATTTTATTACGCATTCCATGCCCCAGGGTACGATTAAGGGGCTAAGGTGTCCGTTGTACATTTGAAAATTGAGGGTGTGACTCCCAGTTCGAACTTTGGAACGTCAGATTTCGCAGCGATTAAGTATTTTCCAGTCTTTATTGTACTGATGTTATAAAGTGTGTTATGCATAACTTCTATAATAAGTCTGATTATCCAATCACGCAATCAAAAAATAAATGGTGATATATCATGAGCACAAACTGTATGAGGTATCTGTCGCGATATAGAAACTGTTTTTAACTTAAAAACAGGCTTTACACGCAAATTCAGCTGTCAATAATTTTCACAAGGATTTATAGCATCCTAGCAGCTCTCTCTCTCTCTAGCTCTCTCTCTCTAGCTTTCTCTCTCTTTCTCTAATAGTAGCAAAACGTCGTGAAGTACGAACGACTCAATATATCACTTGCCACATAAACACCTTTCACAGTGGGGAACCCAAGTTGAAATTCGGCGACATTCAAAGAGTTGGCAGACACATACATATGGCAGATATCCAATTACAGAAAACACGCTCACACATTTGCCTGCCTTGTTAACACGTCTAAGAATAGAGTAGAAAAGTATTTTGTAGAAATACAAAAATCCTAATGAACAGAAACCTCAAAAGATCATGTAAACTAGAGTTACGTTGCTGCTGTCACCATTTCTTTTTTTATCTTCTCTTGGATGTCTGGGTGCACATGACGGGTTAGGGCATGATGTGGAAAATCTGATTTCCGTTTTCAACTCCTGCTTCAACACCTTTCCTGTAGAAGCATTTCATCACCTTGCCGACAGTGGCCCACGCAAATGAGAGGGAGAAGAGCCTTACTTCTATTACTGAGTGATGGTTTTGCGCGTACATGGGTGCACACATGGAGAGTTTGATCTTTTACTCTCTTTTAATCCTTTTGAGGCTAGTCTGGAATGAACCATGGGGTCTTTGTTGGCCCAATACTTCGATATATAGAGCTCTAGATATTTTGTATATCAAAATTAGATGTTCAAGGTTTTTGTTACGGTGCCAAGTAGTTGATATACAATCAGCACAAATATATTATGATGTTAGTTTATACAATGGCGCCATCTAGTGTACGATTTCCGCGTGTGCATAGCGTAATTGTAGAGCTACTGTAGTTTATCTATTCTCATCTTTCCTGCAAAATTTCCGTGCTCACTTTTCCAGGGTGAAGGTATTTTTTTTAGCCCTTTTCAGTACCCGCCAGAGGTGGGGAGGGAGCGGAAGGTGTGGAGAGTGTCTTGTGCTTTTCTACCCAGTTTTCTACTACTAGAAATAAAAAATGCACTAGTTTAATAACAGAAACCTCCCCGAGTAGACCGAAAGGTCTTTGAGGCTTCCTCTTGTCCTTGTAACTCCTTGTAACGGTGTGTGTGTTGTGTGTGTTTTAATCATGTAAGTATTTCACTAAGAATATTCCTTCCCCTCAAATATTTACGTTCAAATATAAATTTAGTGAATTTTTAAAATTTTCCGTTCCCCATTTTGAATTTTATGAGCGAAATTGAAATTCGTAGACATATTTCTGCCAAATTTCTCGACGTATGGAAGCATTTGTTTAGGGCTGACGTCATCCTTCACGTAAAATTTAATTAGTGAATGAATGAATTCTGAAAATAAATAAATAAAAAATAAATACACACAGCAACTTTCGGAGGAATATAAAAAAAAAAAGGTTCTGGCAGAACCCTTATATCATACTTTATAACAAATCTTTTAAACTGCTTCATAAGTTACCTCCATGATGCTCAGCTTCTCAAATGTTTGCTAACCACAGTGTCTAAAGTCTTCCTGAGCTAACAAATCGTGCTCATTACAGTCTAATGCAAGGAATTCAAAACTCAGCCAACCTCGTTATCCAAAGCTATTCATCACTCGAACCATGTAGGGTACATCGAGGCCATTGTCGTAACACCGCTTCCTGTCGATCAGCAAAGTTTAGCAACATTGGGTCTGGTTGGTAGTTGGATGGAAAGCCGTACTTTGCGTCCAGAATATTTAGAGACCCGTGGTTCGGATTCCACGTAAACCTGTATACCCCCCTCCGTCATATGACCACAGATGATGCGGAGGAGGTTAACAACCCCATCATTACAGTAATCAATCCATAACAGTCCTGCCATCTAAGCCTTGGACATCATGGTATGAAAACGTTTGTCTGTAAATTCATTTAACATCGCCATTGCTATTTTTCATTACTTGTATGTTCTATTTTTAGTCTGTGTGTGTGTGTGTGTGTGTGTGTGTGTGTGTGTGGTGTGTGTGTGTGTAATAATTCAGAAAACTATATAAACCTATGTCGGAGGGTTAAGTCCTTAATTAGATCAGCTAAACGTGAAGAAGCAGCTCGAGTTGCCTCACTCTGTAAAGTTAACCTTAAAGAGTTTTTTGTCCATGTTAATAGTACAAAGCCAATTAAAAATTCTGTAGGGCGCCAGAAAGATAGAAATGGCGTACTGAAATTCAATAATAAAGATACGGTATAGCTAATACGTTAAACGAGTTCGTTGTTGTTACAGTCTTCACGGAGGAAGACTCAATTGAAGTACCACATCCTTGGATTACGTATAACAATGACCATCCCATGGAGCCCATAAGTTTTACGAGAGACGAGGTACAGCAACTAATTGACAAGATGAATAAATACAAATCACCTGGTCCCGACTTATTTCTTCCAACGGTATTAAAAGAGGTTAGTCACAATGTTGGTGACGATTTAGTAACCACATTCAAACAATCAATCGAGTTGGGGAAAGTTACAACCGACTGAAGTTAGCAAATCTTTAAAAAGGGTGATAGGGAAAATCTTGGTAATTACCGCCCGATCAGTTTAACATCAGTTGTCGGTAAACTGTTGGAATCCATCATTAAAGAACGCATTGTGTATCACTTTCGTCTACCGCATTCGCCGCTAGGAGCGCTGTAGTAGCTGTTCAGTTAAGATGGCGTTTGTGACAGAGAAGGCACAATGTGTTGTGTGGCTTGCAGAAACAAAATCCCCTGTCAGTGTTCAGTGAAGGTTCAGAACAAAGTATGGAAAGAATCCACCTGATGTGAAGTTAATTAAGTCGTGGATGAAAAAATTCTTGGAAACTGGAAACGTGGAAAAGGGAAAGAGCAGTGGTAGACCATTAGTTTCCGATGAGACGGTGGAAAACATTCAAACGGCTTTCACACCAATTACGCCATCCCCCAGCTGCAGGACAGGCAGCCAACTGTCATCTTCAAACAAGATGGGGCCCCCTCATTGGGCGCATGTTGTTCGTGAAACTCTCGACGCAACATTTCTAAATCGATGGATTGGGAGGGACGGGCCAATCCTATGGCCCCCAAGATCACCAGACATTACCCCGCTGGATTTCTTTCTCTGGGGTCATGTTAAAGATTTGGTTTATGCAACAGTTGTTCCAGATATCAGGACATTGCGAGAACGCATTACGGATGCAATTGCAACAGTTAACCCACAAATGTTGGAAAATGTGTGGTGTGAGTGTGAATACCGTTTAGACATTTTACGTGCCACTAGAGGTGCACATGTGGAAGCTTATTAAGTTCATTAACTATGTATCAAAACTTTGTATGTTTATCTACTTATGATTAAAACTGTGTTTGAATACGAGTGTTTATTTAAAAGTTATAGCATGCTTTAATCAGGGTAATCATTTATGGACACCCTATATATTGTGTATATATATATTATACATAAGTTATATATTATATTATATAAAGGATGCATATTATATATTGTATATATACAGGGTGATCGGAAAGTCTCTCCGCAGTAGTGATAAGATATTTACTTTATTGAAATTTTACATAAGGAGATATAAGAATTCTATAAATGTAATGACATATCATTGTTACCTGGTTAGAGTATATATATATATATATATATATATATATATATAAAATTTATAGAATCTTATATCTCCTTACGTAAAATTTCAATAAAGTAAATATCTTATTACTACTCTGCCGAGAGACTTTTCGATCACCCTATAGTATTGTGTATATATAATATTATATATTATATTATATATAGTTATATGCATATTATGTATATTTATATATATATATATATATATATATATATATATATATGCAAATAACTGCAATGACCGCGCAGTATATAAATGAATAGAAACGACATAAGTATTAAGGAACGTTTCTGCACACGAGGAGGAGAGATAACGAAATAATGAAAATGAGGCGAACCGCCTGGGAATCGAACCCAGGGCCTTCCAATTGCCGGTCGGACGCTCTACCATTATGCTACGGACCTCACTCAATCACAATAAATATATTATGATCGGTCTCATCTCGAAAACTAGACGTGTTAGAGGAAAACCGAAAACAGATTTGGAATCAGCATCCTAACAACTGCCTAACCCACCCATAATTATATCTGATAAATACTTGTTGGCCAGTGTAACAGAAACCTCTCAGAGTGGACCGGAAGGTCTTTGAGGTTTCTTCTTGTAACTAACTGTGTATATATATATATATATATAATATATATATATATATATATATTATATATATATATATATAAATACGAGGTAGTCAATAAGTTTGCGAAATTGCTTCATTCAAAACAAATTAATGGTGATTCCGAATTTATTGACTGGATCTGGTGTATGAATGGCTTATATAAATACGCCACTCATACACTTTCATTCGTATGTACTGCGTAGTAGGATACACATACAAAATAATAATGATGAAAGTGAAGAATCAGTTGGTTACAATAATGAAACAGTGAATCGGATTTAGATATTTTTACATTTGAAAATCCGACAAAGAAATTAATTCCTTACGCTGAGAGTAAATTAAGTGCATTATTGAATGAGTTTATAATACAATAACCGCATTATTTCCTTTAAGTGTATGAAAGTGTACGTACAAAACTAAATTTTAGTTTTACTGGAAAATGTTTTTTTTTTTAGTTTCATATATCGTAAAGAACGACGCTTGTATAGAAGACATCCCGCGCAAGATGAGGAGGGAGAACGAACAAATGAAAAAATGAGGTCGTTAATTATACTGCGTGTTCTTTGCAGTTGAAAATGTATATATGTGCGGCATGCGGGAGGTGCCCCCCTCGGGGCATTGGTTTCTGCGCGTATGTAGGAGAATTACGACTTCTGATCGAGTGAGGCCCATGGTGTAATGGTTATCATATCTGACCGGCAATCGGAAGATCCCGGGTTCGATTCCAGGGTGGTTACCTCATTTTTTCATTTGTTCGTTCTCTCTCCTCATCTTGCGCGGAATGTCTTCTATACAAGCGTCGTTCTTTACGTTAATTATACTGCGTGTTCTTTGCAGTTGAAAATGTGTATGTATATATATATATATATATATATATATATATATATATATATATATATATATATATATATCGTGAATGCAATTTGCACTGGATATGTAACGAATTTTTTTTTTAAGTAAATCCTATTAAGTGCCTGCAAGGATTCCAAAATTACAGTTACAGTTACAGTTATTGATTCTTGACCTAATTTATTACAGTTATTGATTCTTGACCTAATTTACATTGAAAAAATGAGAGCAAGTCTTTTAAAACAAAGGTTTATTTCTCTGTTTGGTGGTCTATGTAACTATTTCCATGCTTACACACAAGCGATAACTGACGAAAACGAATGAATAAATAGTGCGTACAATTACTAAACGCATTTAATGCGTTCTTTTTTCCAGTAACTCAACTTAACCCTTTAATTGATCAGTACCCGTAGCTCGGCGAATGAATAAAATTTTTCCCTATAAGCCAGTGGTTATCACGGTGAAAATACCTTTTCTTTGATTTAGGTTAGAGTTTGGGGGATGGAGTCACAATTGGTCTTATTAGTTGGCCTGAGCATTATGCCAGTTTCTGGTATACATACATATAGCAAGAACATAACGGCAAACTGTGACTAACTCATAGAGAACTATAATGCTTAAAATACAGACCCGGCCTTATAATGCAATAGTGTCTGTATTCAAAACACAAAATCTTAAATTTATGTACAAAAGTTTAAAATAATCTATATTAATTTTATGGACCTTTGAATGAAATGAAATTAGAGATAATTACATTTAACGAAAGGTTTCAAACAGAATATTTAACACAATGTTAAGCCTTTCTAAATACCTGCAATTTATTATACTCGACGTAATTTACCAAAAATTTTATTCAGAACCGAAAAGGAGTCCCGAAATCAAAGGAATGCGTGTAATATCATATGAAAGTGTACGATACATTCAAAAATAAATATGAAGTAAAGTATTAGCCTTAACCTTTAGAAAGTCTCTCTACTTTGCTTTATATACATATACATGTGTATATACTGTACATGTATATATTACCTTCATTCTGTCCTCATCCTATTTGGGTTTTAACGAAGACAATTTTTTTTTTAACTAATACTGAATTACTCGTATAACGTACTGTAGGTAAAAATTTTATACAGAGTTTAGTAAAATAGATAACATTATAGGGTATTTTGCATCATGTCAGTCAATCTAATTATTACCGCGCATCTCGCGCAGGTTTAAGGGGGCCTCACCTCCAGTACAAGGGCGTCACGTGACTGCGCAGAAGTTCACCGCGCAATAATGTAAAATAGTTATAATTAATTCACAATTCTAGAATACAGAATTTAAAATATCTTTTTAAGTTCTAGATAGGTGTAATAAAAGAATTAAAGAAAATCTCGTTGGACACACAATGACAACTGCAAAAAGGGCATTCAGAAGGCTGCTATAAAAAAGCGGAGCGCTGAGAAAAATTCGACTGGATTCTTTTGATCCAGAGAGGAGGGACGAAATGGTCTTGGTAATCGGTTTCTGAAAATTCAGTTTTCATTAGATTACCTTCCTATTTTTTGTTTTAACGAAGTCCGTGGATTAAAGGGAGCCTATTTCCATCATGGAATCCAGTTTAAAAAAAAATCAAACTTCCCCTACGGACGAGAGACTTGCTGCCTGCCCTCGGCCATTTTTTAATTATATAACGTAAACAAAGTTTAATTTAATATTTAAACTTCAAAGTTAAAATTTTAAAACTTTACTGTGTATTTTTTTTTCTAAAGAGTGTTCTTCCCTAGTTGTTCGTAAGTGACTAATTGATTCACACACACACACACACACACACACACACTGCCCAACAAAAAAAACATTTTTGCTGCTGATTTAATTCTAAGACCTGTTTCTGAATAATATTGATGTGCTGATTTAAAAAATCATCTTAGATTTTGTCCATCACATCAGGTTTTCGTGCAATGCAATATGCCTATTTTGGGTGATCCATGAAGGGCGCTTATCAAAATTGATGATTTTTGAGACCTGTTAACAGCTGTTTTGCTGTTAAAATTTTATCTGTGGATAAGAAAACTGATGAAAGATCCGCAGTTCAGTAACTCAATGACCGAAACGGAGGCAAGAGCTTGGAATGCTTTTGTGGCAGTAGTTAAGAACTTCCTAGGAAACAAAAAGTCTGAAAATTATAAGAGCTTGTAAAGGATTTTACTTGTAAACTTTCAGCAGTTGGGTTGCAACATGAGCATTAAAGTTCACTATCTCAACAGTCATCTGGATAAATTTCCAGAAAATCTTGGGTGATGTTAGTGAAGAGCAAGGTGAAAGGTTCCACCAAGATATCAAAGTGATGGAAGAACGATACCAAGGAAGATGGGATACCCATATGATGGCTGACTACTGCTGGAGCCTGCAAAGAGATTGTCTTGACATTTCTCATTCTAGGAAGTCCTATAAGAGAAAATTTATCAGCACTGAAAAGTAAGAAAACAAGAAAAAGACAATGTTAAGAAAACTGGTCCAGTGCTTGCTTTAATATGGATTCATTTTTTGCTTATTTAAACACTTTTAATCACTTTGTGTCAATATTACCATTGTATATTAAAGTTCACTCCCTGCACAATTGTTTACTTTTCCATGCTGATTCTGAGTATGTAAAAACTTATTTTTTGAAAAGAAAAAAAAATTGGGGCATAACCCTGCCAAAATGCGATATCTCCAAAATATCCGTATTTGATTGCTCGAAAACCTGACGTGATAGGCAAAAACTAAGGTGATTTTTTAAATCAGCACACCAAAGTTACCTAAAAACAGGTGTTAGAATTAAATCAGCAAAATTGGTGTTGGGCAGTGTTATATATATAAGCGATGGTAAACTGATTGCCCCCCACCCCTGCACAGATGAAACTAATAGGAGGTACAAAAGAACTGATTGTGTCATCTTTTAGACAATTTAATTCTACGTCTAAACAAAACTACTCAATAGTTGGTGTTGCCTCCTTGTGCTTGGCGGACGGCTTCAAGTCGGCAAGGGTAGGAGGTGAGGAGAGACTCGAAAAGGTCAGTGCCTTACTCAAGATTTCGGAGGATTGTTTCGATGTGCTGCTCCATGGTCCGGCGGCAGAATCTTTCAGGATCCATCCTGAAAGACCGAGTGGAATCCCTGATGCTTGCTGAACCACCAGCCACCCGATTCTGCCGCCGGACCATGGAGCAGCACATCGAAACAATCCTCCGAAATCTTGAGTAAGGCACTGACCTTTTCGAGTCTCTCCTCACCTCCTACCCATGCCGACTTGAAGCCGTCCGCCAAGCACAAGGAGGCAACACCAACTATTGAGTGGTTTTGTTTAGACGTAGAATTAAATTGTCTAAAAGATGACACAATCAGTTCTTTTGTACCTCTATTAGTTTCATTTGTGCAGGGGGGGGGCAATCATTGTTTACCACCCCGTATATATATATATATGGTACAAACAGGGCCGGCGCTAGGAAGTGCGGGGCCCAATTAGAAAATTGTTAGCGCCTAGCGGGGCCCTCTACCCGTTGTCGTTTCAAAGTTGGAGTGACAAGAAATTTCGCTAGAGCACCTCTTTGTTTTTCATTTTCAGCTGCCTTAGCCTTGGCCAGTGCTCGTTTCTGATTGCCGCTCAAATACTTTCGCCCTTTGTCTCTATCTCTGCTTGTGCTTGCCATGATGACGATGATGTAAGGGCTTTTTCAATTACTTTTCTTTTAAAAAAGCTAAACGGCGACGATAAACTGAAATTACAAAACAAAAAACAAAATCATTCACAATAAAGACTCCCTGGCACTGAAAAATAATAAAGATGTGCATGTATGCATCTAATGATTAAAGCAAAAGATTTCATGATTTTTAAAAGCCTGGGAGTAAGAAGAAAAGCGCAGGGGGCAAAAGAACAAGCTCTAGTAAATAGAAATGTAAATGCTCTCTATGATAATGAGGCAAAAACTAGTTAATTTAATATGTAGGATCTACTTACCACCACGTTTCTCTGTTACATGCAGGCTTAAGACACTTCAAGTTTGCAGTTTGGACATATAAACAATTTGGACATATTTAACAAACAACACAACTTTACATTCCAAGCTTTATGTTATAGAATCTCATTAACAGCGCTCTTTCTGTGTTGAGGGTTTGAATATCGTCCACAAATTACCTTTTTTTTTAAAAAGCTAAACGGCGACGATAAACTGAAATTACAAAACAAATAAACAAACGATTAGCAATAAAACATTGAAACATAGATATACGAGGACGGACTGAATAGTTTCACTGCCTTCACAGTAACAAGAAACTTCGTGCACACTGGACACTCATTAATTCATCATAGCGTCCCCCACTCGAGCGCGTGCGCGGGGTCCCCTCGGGGCGCGGGGCCCAATTTGAACAAATCGGTCTAATCGGCTTAAAACCGGCCCTGGGTACAAACCCACAAGAGCATTCGTGTATTCAACAATCATGGGCACAGCTAGACATTCAAAAACTATACGCACGAGGTTGTGAAAATTAAAAATACATCGAACGTCACAAGTGCATTTATTTATAAACAAATAAGTAATACAGTAAATAAATAAATAAATAAAATACACAAATGAATAAAACAGAATACTAGACTTAAATTGAAATTGTAACAATAATTCTGAAATTATTAAAAGATAACTCGAGTATAGTTTTAGGTATTGTGCAGTTATTAGGTATAACTACCATTACTCGCCATTTTCAGTGTTTTATGTAATATTTTCCACTAAATATACAGGGTGATTCACTAGCTGGTAGTCCCAGAGTATCGCTAATACGATACTCTGGGGCTAGCAGCGAGTGTATATTGTATTTATTTTTATTATTATTATTATTAGTTGTCTCTATTACTATTACTTGCCACTTTCACTATTTTTATATAATAAATAAGCTAAATGCCATAATATTTTGTCTAAAAAGCCATCATGCTTCCAAGGACCTAGAAATTCAAATGAGGGTATGTGAATTTATCGAATTTTTTTTATTTATCGAATTTTTTTTATTTATCGAATTTTTTTATTTATCGAATTTTTTTTATTTATCGAATTTTTTTTATTTATCGAATTTTTTATTTATCGAATTCTTTTATTTATCGAATTCTTTTATTTATCGAATTATTTATTTATTTACTGTCATTTGTGTTTTATTTTTAATAAAATCAATATGCAATAATTAATATCAATATGAAGATCAAAGTTAATTGCAATATTTCATGTTCTTACATATTACTATTAATACATAGCTGTAAATTGATATACAATAAATCATTTCTCACGTATTACTGTGAGAAGGGTTTTGTTGCCTAATGTTGCGCGTAAAAACACGTATAAGCATGTTCGCATACAATAGTAGAATAGAGACGCAGTTATTCTCAATACAATTATATACTGTACATGAAAAGATGTTATCCGATAACCAGTCGCAATTTTTTTTAAACTATATGCACGTGCGTATAATGCGTATACCTAGTTACGCCACTGCTGACAATATACCTCGTCAGGGAATGACGAGGTGTACTGTTGAATAAACAAAAAGCCTTGGAATAATTTTTCCTTTTTCGTGTGGGTTTGCATCATTTATTTATTTCACGTGTTTAATTGCGAAATTCATCCCATATCTAAAACTGAAATGTGTGTAACATCCTAACATCCACTCTGAAATTGTGGAACGTCCACTCTGATCTTGTGAAACTCAGTAGCCACGCTACCAACATGTATGACACACTGAAACTGAAAAAAGCTGTGTATGAAACTCGACTAGAAACTCGATGAGAACCAATACCAATCTTTGAATCGGAGAAAGTTTACCATCGTTCACCTACTTCGACGGGGTCACGGAGACCCCAAAAAACTCTCATTCTTCACGATCATCCCGTTTCTGTTTTTTTTTTTTTTTTTTTTTTTTCTGCTCTCTATTTATCGACCTAAACTCGCCAAAAGATATAAATGCAGTATTTTTTTCATTCACGAAGGAGGGGCCAAGGGCAAGAAAAAACATCTTTGGAAAGATTTTAATTTCAGACATAATTTGCCTTCCGCACATGAGATCTCTTAAGATCTTTAAGAACTCGATCATTTTCTTCGTCAATTTTTCTTTTCCTCAGAATTTAAGCTCTTATTTAAAAACTCGTTTACTGTAAGATTGTAAGAGCAGTTCTAAAGCTCCATTTAAAGAGGTTAAGTGTTGTTTACAAGTCTTCTTGCCTTCGCTGTAAGCGAGGAACATATACTGGTTCTACTACCAGATCGCTGAAGGCGAGAATCTATTCCCACAAAGGAATCGGCAGAGAAATGAAAGAGCTTTAACGATGGAAAATTCTATGCGCGAGAATAGTACCACTTATTGCCATCACAATATTGGGGTTTTAACGATTTTAAAATTTTAGCCGTTCATCGAGTTTTAGCCGTTATGTCGAGTGTGTGTATTTTAACCGTAATAGTGATTAAAGTTTTTTAGGTTACAGTTGTAACTATTTTGTGTTTTATAATTTTTGAAAGTGGGTAACGGACACCCGGTAGCTCAGTAGTTACAATGGCGGACTCTGACTGGTGAGGCTCTGGTTAGTTCCCGCCTACTGTCTCCTGCTGTTGGGTTGAGTTCGTCATTTACCCTGTTATAAGGTTTTCCAATGCGAACTTAACATAGTTTTTATCGGTACATAGTTAAAAAATCGACTACTTTCCACTCACTGTCATTCCCATTCAAGTCCGCAATTGAGAATGTACAAAGTGAAAAAATCCATATTTGAAAAAAAAAAGTCTATTTGAGAAAAATGTCACTTCATTCCCATTCGCGGTAAAGGCACCAAATGCCAAATGGAATGGTTAATATTTTCTAATTAAGTCAACCTACCCAAACATTAGTTTAACCCAACACAACCTAACCCAACCTGAACCAAAGTGGTAAAACCGAGTATGAGAACGTTATGAATTGGGAATAGACCGATTTCAAAATGTTTCCATCGAAATTCTCCCTCCCAGCTTTCCCACTCTTGGGGGGGAATGAAACGGGATTGACTGAGAGAGATACAAAAAAATCTTCGTGTATATAATTTTCCAGGATTTATTTAAACTCTATCCAAAATATTTTATAATTTTATATCAAAGTATAAAATTATTATTAAAATATAAATAACTATTTAAGTAAAAAAATAGGAATAAGTAAAAATAAGCTTAAAAATTATCGCGAGATATAGGATGAGAGCCCCGTTCTGAAGGGTTTCGTATGGATGAAAATTCTGGTTTAGAAGCGTGTTTGTCCCTATTTTTTTTGTGAAATTTCTTTGTATTTGTCCCCCCTTTATTTGAGATGGAGCACAGTTTGTTCTGCGTAGGTGGCTTGGCAACCGGCGGGTAAACAAGGAAGGATTTTATATGTATGTTTCAGTTAAAATTCTGTACGGAGGAAGGGTTAATATTGATATTTTGGAAATCGCAGTGTGTGTGTGTGTGTGTGTGTGTGGTGTGTGTATATATATGAGATGAATTTCACAATTAGACGGGTTCTAAAGCTCTCGTTACAAACAGAGATATAATCGAAAGGAATATTCTAGAATGTGCATTTATCCATTTTAAAAATAATTTCAATAACAGTGCGGGAATGTATAAAATTGACAATATCCTGTTAAAATCCTTTTGCCTCTAATCAACTCCTGTTAATCTTGCGTTAATCTTTTTGTTTTTCTGTCCCGTTGTATATATTTTTGGTCATCTTGCCTCCACCCTTCATTCCCTGACGAGGTGTACTTCTGAATACATGAAAGGCCTTGGAATCACTTTTCTTTTTCCTTGTGGGTTTGCATCATATATATATATATATATATATATATATATATATTATATATATATATATATATATATATACACCGGGTGTCCCATTCGAAATGAAACAACTCTAATTTTTAAAGTATTAATGTGAGAATGTTGAAACTTCGCCAGTTACTACACCATATGCATAAGTTTTTGTCATAATGTTTTTTTTGTTTGTCTCAGATTGAATTACGTTTACCCCACAACGAAAAGCGAAATGTGTGTTATGGATGACTGAGTTGAAGTCCCCCTACTCTGGTGCAACGGCGATTCCGTACAACCTTTCACGAGGAACCACCCACCAGAAGAGACCTATATGCATGGACCAAGAAATTTGAGGAGACTAGCAGTGTTCTGGAGGGCGAACAAGATCAGATGATGATGTTGAACGAATACGCGGCGCAAGAAAGTCCATCCGTCGTGCCAGTGTCTAACTGCAGATTCCTAGTTCAACTCTGCATAGAGTCGTGTGCAAGCGGCTGCAGCTCTATCCATATAAGCTTCAAATTCTTCAGCATATAACGTGTGAAGATCTTAACAAAAGGAAACATTATGCTATGCACAATGTATCTAATGTATCTAAATGTTATAATTAACATATATCATATAAAACTTTATGACATTGACTATTTACTGTGTGAATATTACATTATTTGCATCATTCAATAAAAAATTATAAGGTTTCAAAGTTGTTTCATTTCGAATGGGACACCCGGTATATTCTATAGTATATTATATAGTTATGCGCCTCGGTGATGTAGTGGTTAGCGTCGCTGACTACGAATCCATCGGCTCCGGGATCGAGACCCGGTGACGGTAGGCGGTGCGCAGCAAACCCAGCTGTTCATCCTTCCACACAAAAAAAATTAGTTGGTAGATAAATGGGTACCCTGGGTAGCCTAGTGGTTAAGACGCTGGGCTGCTGATGGGGCGTGGTTCGGATTCCACATTAAACTGTAGGTCTCTAGGGTGGAGTGATAAGCTTGACCTTCGTGAGAATGAATAATTCGGGCGGAAGCTAAACCAAGGTTAACCGATATATATATATATATATATACGCACATCTATATATATATATATATATATATAATATATATATATATATATATGATGTATTCATATTTTAAGTGGAAGTATGAAGAGTTAAACATCTTTTTACACAGCTCACCACTCCACTTATACGCCCATTTTAAGGTACGAGAGCTTGCATCAGCAGTGCCAAGTAAATAGGGGTCAAAGTACTGACGAAGCTTTCGTACGTAGTTCATCATCACTGAAAGTAACAATGTTCCGTGTTCGTCTAGTCCAAAGAACATTATACAGTGTATACCTACCTACCTATCTACCTACCTATCTACCTACCTACCTACCTACCTCATGCAAATTCATTTAAATTAAAGCTTTACTCTTTTATATAGAAGAGTAAAGCTATCACTTATAAAATTAATTCTGTTAGCTATAAACCAAATTGTAGAGTTCAGCAGGAATAAAATGAGCACCCGAAATCTAAAGTTAAATATATTTTTAGTTTTAATTTAGAACCTGCAGGAGATAATACATATGTTAAAAACGTGCAAACAATATCTTGAAACTTTTCCAGGTAGTTCCTGAAGGGTTTTGATACGTTGTGGCATCGACGTGAGGACATTTTGGATAAGACTAACGTCTAAATTTTGTCAAAACTTAGTCGGTATTTTCTTTCGATCTGACACAGATGTGGGAGTTGGTCTTGTTTTCCGCAAATGGTAATCAAGACGCTCTCAGACGAGTTCAATAGGATTCTCAGAGACCAAGGAAGTATTAATCCTTCACCTCTTCCTCTATTGTGAGGTGTGACAGGATGCACAGTCTTCTTGCAACGGATGCGTGTTTCACTGGAAATTTTCTTGATGGAACATCATCATGATTTCTAAGGATGGATAAGTATCTCCTGAGAAATTCAGACGTCCCTCGACAAACGCAATGATATTTCTATCGTATGTTCTAATATTTTTAGTAGGTTTGCATCTTATTCGTGCGGTGCTCTGCAACACACTGTCAGAAACAGTTTAGATATGAATACTTCGCAAACTAAGCACAATCTATCAACGCCTCAACATTCTCTGATATGGTATATACGAAGAACAAACCATATACAGCTCGGAAATAAGTTCGCCTACAATTTTTTTTAAAAGCATAAAAATTAACTATTAGTAATGAATGGTTTTTGTTTTTTAACTTTAACTAGCGTCACCAAAAAGAAGAAAATATACGAAGGAAACAGAATATAAACCAATTAGTAATCTTTTCATTCTTTTTGCAAGTTTGGCTTCCAGGAGAACCTTTGTTTTCAAAAACCACGTTCTTCCTTGTTTTGAGAATCTATTGATTTGTATTTGATTAACAAATAATATAAAGATTTCATAAGGATCCTTCAAGAATGGGGACTATCAAAGCAAAAGTTCTCTCACCCAACACCCCTCCTGTACCCTACCCCACCTGTGCATAAAAGACAAATATAGGGTTTGTCTTCAGATGTTTTGTTATAAAAACAAAAAATAAAAAAAAATAACCTTCACACACACACACACACACACACACACATTTTTTTGTACTAATCGGTGTACTAAAGATATGTTAATGCCCGAAAATTTTCATTTTATTTGATTTTAACAAACCTTTAGAAACGTTTGTTGGGCATTAATCAATGTTAGTAAACAGTGATAAGTACTCTCCACACGTTCATAATTATTATATACCTCTGGTTTGGTTTGCTTCCGCACGAATTGTTGATTCTGACGAAGGTGTCAAGCTTGTCACTCCACCTTAGACCTCCAGTTTAACGTGGAATCCGGACCACGCCCCACCAGCAGCTCAGCGTCTTAACCACAAGGCTACCCAGGGTATCCTTTTATTTACCAACCATTTTCTTTATTGTGTGGAAGGATAAATAGCTGAGTTTTGCTGCGCGTCGCCTGCCGTCACCGGGTCTCGATCCGGGGGCCGATGGATTCGTAGTCAGCGACGCTAACCACTACACCACCTAGACGCATATATATTTTGTGCGCGCGCGCGTGCATTGTATTCATATATGTGGAAAAACCTCATTAGAAGTAAATTAAAGAGCTCAGCAGATGTCACAAACGTCATCCCCCACCCCCCAAAAGACACCACCCCTCCAAGAACGAGTGGCAAAAAAATGTCTAGAATCTAATATCCAAATTCCTTAAAGAATACCCCATCTTAATCCTTCCTGGAAAGTCTCTCGGATGAAAAAATAATAATCGAGGAATTGATTAGGGGTGTGCCGGATAGTATTTTTTACTATCCGGCCGGATACCGGATAGCCGGATAATAAAAAAAATATCCGGCCGGATACCGGATAATATCATTCAAATAATTCATAATTTTTTATATATTATTATTTAGCTATTACTTGACTAATTGACTATACTATCAAATTTTAATCACTATTTGATGTAAATTATAGCTATCTTTCAATAACTTTACTAATTACCTATATTTTATCCTTTTCAGGATTGTTTCATTGCCTAAATCATATAGCTATATAGCTAGTTAGTATTAGTTATAGGCTTACAGCAATATTTTAACATTATTTACCCCCTAAAATGGCTAGTTTTATTTGGAAAATATTTACAATACATGAGACTAATCCAACGATAGCTATTTGCTCCCTATGTTCCAAACAGATTAAAAGGGGATCAGAGAAATTGGGTGCTAGGTGCTATAGCACAAAACCTTTGCACAATCATGCAAAGATGCTGCATTCAAAAGAATATAAAGAAGTGTCTCAACTTAACAAATCATCTGAAAATCAAAATCAACCTATAGCGACTACCTCAATGGCTCCGAAGGAGAAAAAATTAGTTGCCATGGAAAAGCAACTCACGTTAGAAGAAAGTTTTTCCTTTAAGAAATTATGGGATATAAATGACTCAAAAGCTCAAGCTTTACATAAAAAGATAGGATTAATGATGGCACTGGACAACGATCCTTTTAGTTTAGTTGAACAAGATGGCTTTATAGGACTGATGGCCCACGTACAGCCAAGGTATTTGCTACCAAATCGAACATATTTTTCAGAAATAGTCATACCCAAAATCTATGAAGAACTCAAAGAAATTGTTATGAATAAATTGAAAGAAGGGAAATACATTAGCTTCACTTCCGATATTTGGACCTGCTCTTCTTCAAATGAATCATTCATTTCCTTGTCAGGTCATTGGATCATGAATGACTACACTCATTGTAATGCAGTATTGCATTCAGCTCATTTTTCAAGATCGCATACAGGAATTAATATAGCGGACAAATTGCAATCTATGTGGCATCATGGAATATTGACAGATCAAGGCGTAATATATTGGTCAGAGATGGAGCTTCTAACATAGCTTTGGGATGTGACCTTGCGGAAATACCTTCTGTTCACTGTTCAATTCATTTGCTACAGCTAGTGGTGAATGATGCATTAATGGCTCAATGATCTATAAAAGATCTTTTGGCAAAGTGTCGACGATTAGTGACACATTTTAACCACTCCCCACTGGCTACTTCTGAATTTAAAGCTCTCCAAACACAACAGGGTCATGTTCCTCTTCTATTGGTACAAGATGTTTTAACGTGCTGGAACTCATCTTATTTGATGCTAGAACGTATGGTTAAGTTGAAAAAATCAGTTCAAATATACCTTGCTGATCATAGTGAATTACTTGTTATTTCATCTAATGAGTGGTACTTGATTGAAAATCTTTTAAAGCTTTTACAGCCATTTTTTAAACTCACCCAAGAAATGAGTACAGAATATAGTTTACTCTCTACTGTTATCCCAAACATGTGCGCGCTTGAAAGGTTTCTTTCAAAAATTGGCCAGGATGATCAAGGAGTCCAAACTACAAAAGATGAACTGTTGAAGTCATTGCGGTCACGATTTTTTGCCAATGAAAGCAATGAAAAAAGAAAGTGTCTAAATGTCTTAACAAATCGAAGTATGCTCTAGCAACTGTCATTGATCCACGACTTAAATTTTTGTTTTCAAAGATCAACAAAGGAAAATATTAAGACATGGTTAATTGAAGAAATAAATGAAATAAACAACCTAGAGAAAATTAGAGATAAATTTTTGAAGAACAGGCTCACAGCAGCGATGATTCTAATTCTTCTTCCTCCTCCTCAACAGGAAGAAAAAAGGCAAAGTTTGATGATGATCCACTCTCTGCTTGTTTCAGGGAACTAACACAAGAAAATTCAGAAAAGATACCTGGTGAGAAAAAGTTTAAAAAAAGCCGTAAGATGGCTTCATTCGCAGAAATAGCAGAGGAAATTGAGCAATATGCAAAAAAACCATATCAGACAGACGACTATCTCCACTTGAAATTTGGAAAAATGAAGAATCCTTTCCATCTCTCAAGAAAATTGCTCTAAAATGGCTAGTGACACAAGCATCTTCAGTTTTCTCAGAAAGAATGTTTTCCGAATACGGAAATATTTTTGAAGAAAAAAGAAGTACTTTGCTACCAAAGCGAGGGGAGATGCTTCTTTTTATCCATCACAATGGACGAAAATTTGATTTAAACTTGTGAATCTAGTGTCTTGAACATAGTATTAATTTTTATTGTTTAATGTGAGTTTTTACTTTTAAGGTTTTGCTATTTTAATAATTTCACTTACCTTACTGGTATATTTGATTAGGCTATATGTTTTATTTTTATATCTCAAATCTTAATAAAAGGTTTCGCTAATTCATATTTTTTCATATTGTAATTTGCAATATATATAAAAATAAAAAAATAAAAATTAAAATTAAAAAGTAAGGGAAGCTGGGATCTTAGCTATGCGTCACACTTTTAGCTGGACCAAACATTTTGCCTTTTTAGCAGTGTTAATATAGTTACATACTAGTAGTGGTACATGCTTATTTATCAATTATTTTAATTTTAGATTTTTGTACAACTATATTCAACTTTTGCTAGCTAAAGGCTATGCAAGCTAAGATTGGAAAGGGGCGGGCCCAGATGGTATTCCCATTACAAAAAAGACTATCATAAATATCCGGCTATCCGGCCGGATACTGACATCTATCCGGCCGGATACAGGATACCGGATAATAGCTGTTATCCGGCCGGATATCCTGCCGGATAGTGGTATCCGGCACAGCCCTAGTTACATACTAGTAGTGGTACATGCTTATTTATCAATTATTTTAATTTTAGATTTTTGTACACTATATTCAACTTTTGCTAGCTAAAGGCTATGCAAGCTAAGATTGGAAAGGGGCGGGCCCAGATGGTATTCCCATTACAAAAAGACTATCATAAATATCCGGCTATCCGGCCGGATACTGACATCTATCCGGCCGGATACAGGATACCGGATAATAGCTGTTATCCGGCCGGATATCCTGCCGGATAGTGGTATCCGGCACAGCCCTAGAATTGATCATGAACAAAGATTAATTAAAATTCATCCGCAAAAATAAAGTGATGAGCAAGTGAGGCCAGCTTGGTGCCCTCCTCTTGACCTTTAGATATTGCCATTTTTAATTGAGGGTTAAGCCGAGCTTTTTTAAGGGGAAAGGTGTATGTGACACGTTTTGGAGCTCTTTGATTTGCTTTTAAAGTATGTTTTTTTTCATCGTACTAAATTATTAGGTTAGGTTAGGTTAGATTCTTATTTTATTGGAGTGTCAATACTGTGTCGTGTTATATATATATATATATATATACAGGTATATATATATATATATATATATAAAGCAGATTTTATTTACGGACCACTTCGATGTTTACTCAAAATATCAACTTAAATAATTGCAGTTATAAATTAACGTTTTGAGGCTCTACATCACATTTGTGACGCCTGCCCAACATTGGCGGATGTCTGATTTTTAACAGAACATATTGGTTTTCCGTCCATATATATATATATATATATATAGATGAAATTTAATAAATATTTAGTTAATACAATGAAATAGACAGAAATTAAATTAGGTATCATGTGAAAATAAAAAATAGAAAGCTACGGGAAGAGACACGGTTAGGACTACGTACTGAAAAAGTGTCATACACTCTGTATCAGGTGCTGTGAATAAAATTATTAATGAATGAATGTAATTTTGGCGAATGCAGTAAACGGAATGAGAAAAATAGGAACTGTACAGGTATGGATATGTTGAGATAGAGATATAATGATGATACTGATATCTATCTATATATCAGAGAGTGTGTGTGTGTGTGTGTGTGTGTGTGTGTGTGTGTTACAAGGAGTTACAAGGAAAAGAAGTACTTCAAAAGGCCTTGCGGCCCATACCGAGGAGGTACCAATGGCAACGGATGCCACGGAAAATTCCTACTCCCTCAAATAGTGTGCAAGTTTCGCTCTAACCATTTCTTGAACTTATCCACAGAAGAACTGTTCACATCTTCTGAAGGTAACCTGTTCGACGCGTCACAGATCTTATAGTTAAAGTAATTCCCACACACACTAGTGCTAAACCGTTTCAAATCCAACTTCCAACCATTGTTGCGAGTTGAGTTATCATTTAAACTAAACATGCTTCTAAAATCGACATCGTCGAACCCGTGTAAGAGCTTGAAAACCTCGATCAGTTGACGGCGCAGCCTCCGAGTTTCCAGCGAAAACAAATTCAGGGTGTGCAAGCGTCGATTGTAGCCCATATGCCTAACGGAAGGGATTAACTTTGTGGCCCTCGCCTGAACTCGCTCCAGCCTCTCAATATCTTTCCTGATGGTGGGCGACCAGAAATGCACAGCATACTCCAGGTGCGGCCAAACCAGAGAATTGTACAGAGAGAGCACAATCTCCTTGTTCCGAAACTGAAATTGCCTCCTGATATAACCCAACAGCTTCTGGGCTTTCTTTTCCACCTCTACGCACCGTTTGGTAAACTTAAGGTTGCTACTAATTAGCACACCCAAGTCCTTTTCCAAATCAATGGCCTCGATATTACTCCCCAACATGTACTAGTCGACTTGGGATTGGCGTAGCCAATGTGCATGAACTTGGATTTACCCAAGTTAAACGGCATTTGCCATTTTTCGGACCACTCTCCTATCCTACGTATGTCTGCACGCAGTTGCTCGATCGCTTCGGGTATCCCAACATTGGCCCCAAGTTGTTTGATGTCAGCGAATTTGGCGATCCTACTGACGATCCTACGTCGATATCATTTATGTAAATGATAAACAACAGTGGCCCCAAAACGGAACACCGAGGAACCCCGCTAGTGACCGAGGCCCAACCCGAGCTAGCCACTTTAATTACAACCCTCTGCCGCCTATTCTTCAGCCAGTTTCCAATCCAGCTACCTACTTCCCCATCGATATCCAGCGCGCGGACTTTGGCTTTCTGAAAGTCGAGATAAAGTATATCAATCGCCCTACTCTTATCGTACTCACTCCACATGGCGTGGAAAAACTCGAGCAGGTTGGTGAGACACGACCTATGCCGTCTAAATCCATGTTGGGAGTCCTCAAGCAGCTTGTAGGAATCCAAATGGTCAACGATCCTATTCGCTATTATCACCTCTAATAATTTACCTCCAACCGAAGTGAGACTAATGGGACGATAATTCCCTGGACTTTCGTGATCCCCTTTCTTAAAGATAGGGGTCACATTGGCTTCCCTCCAGTCACCAGGCACCTGGCCCATCTCCAACGATTTGTTGAAGACTGTAGCCAGGTGCGGAGCCACCTGGTAGCGCACTTCGCGCAACATTCTGGGGAGGAACTGGTCTGGCTCAAGAGCCTTAAACGCGTTCGTCTATTCTATCGGCAACGTCTGTCGCGGTACACCGAACACTATCCAGGCGAGCACCGTCTTGCCTGACCCCTGGCTCGGGGGATGACGCGGGTGTCCTCCCTAGTGAACGCTCCCGCAAAGTACTCATTCAGCACATTAGCGATGTCCACATCGGAGGTCTGCAGTGCGCCGTTGGGGTCCTTTAACGGGCCTATCATGCTTCTAATGGGCTTTCTACTATTCTAGCCTAAACTTCCCCTTCACTTCCCTGCACAGGCGGACATACGCCTCAGTATTCTCATGGGAACGATTGGTCTTCGCCCTCCTATACGCAGCTTTCCTATTTCAGATAGGCGAAGCGATGTCCCGAATGAACCACTTCGGCTGCGTTGAAGCAGGGCTGACCGGTTTTGAGGGTATGGCAGCAGACTGCAGCACCATAAACTGGTCCCAGAATGCACTCCACACTCTCTCAACATCGCCGCTCACCTCTAACCCCATATCACCTACGCTATCCCGGAGGCCAACAAAGTCTGCCCGCCGTAGATCGAGCTTACTGCCTCTCGAGTTACTACGCTTCACCCGAGGGACGCACACGCAGAACCTAATCAGACCGTGATCACTCCCGCACAACGATTCGTCAACGGTGAGGCCAGTGACGAGGTTGTCTTTGGTCATGAATACGAAGTCCAGAACGCTTTCGCCTCGTGTAGGCCCATTGACCCACTGAGTCAGGAAGTTCTCATCAGCAAAATCAATTAGCCTGGTCGTCAGCAGTCGTCTTCCCAGTTTATCCCGCGACAGTTTAAGTCTCCTAAAACTACACACACCCTGTCCCCTAGCAGGCTACGGAGTCCAGTGTACAAGGCTGTATCCTCCTCGAGGAGGAGATGCGTAGGTCTGTACACCAAGATTAACCTATAGTTCGTCCCTCCCACGTTCAGATCGACACCAAACAGCTCCCGTTCCGATCGGAACTGGCAGTCAACCGGACTCAACGTGTCCCTCACGTATATTAGTATCCCTCCCACCTCCCCACGGGTGCGGTCTTTGTGAAACATTCTATACCCGGGAATCTCGAACTCCCCAACGTAGTCCCTACGATCAGTATGAATCCAGAACTCTATGATAGCAACGATATCCTGGTATTCTGATGCTAAGGGCGCCCGTAGCTCGCAAAACTTATTCCTAATCGACCTAGCATTAAAAAGCAGTGCACGGAAGGAGCCTTCCATATTCTGACCGTCCCCTAGCACGATCCATTTCCCGAACAGCCAAGGCTGTCGGGAGTTGAAGAGCCCCTCACCAACAAGGGGGCACTTCCGCAGGAGCCCAAGCCCACTCCAACGGGGAAGGAGGGTCACCCACCTGTACATGGACGCACCCTTCGGTTGAAGGTACGCCCGCCAGCGGCTCAAGATCATCTCTCCCGGGTGGGGGCCCGTCATCAATCCCCGGGCTTGACCTCACCATACGGTATAGATGCCGGTCGAGCAGCGTGCCGAGAGAGAGAGAGAGAGAGAGAGAGAGAATGAACATTTTAACCAATCAGGATGCCATGTTGGCTAACCAATCATGGATGAAGTGATTACTGGTTAAATTCTGCAAATAATATGTGATATACACGTGATCATCAAGCTTGAACTTGCTTCTGTAAAAGGTAAATCGTGTGTTTCGTATTAATTGTATTAACACTTCAACCAGGGTAGGGCGCTATCAGTGTGTAATGTAGGCCTTTTTTTTTTTTTTTTTTTTTTAAGATAAGGGAAGTTTGATGGGATCTCTTGGGTCTAACGTAGCTAGCTAGAGAAAGTTTTGTAGCGTTCTATAGTCCCTTTAGCGATGTTCCCTTTTGCGATAAATGTTGTGCGATGCGCTGGCCGGGTCTAGTTTCAGAGCAATAGAAGTTCTTAGATGATGAGAAGCTTGATGAGAACTCTCCGGAACCAAAACCTCCGAATAGTCATACTCGTTTTTAAAGAAATTACTTGGAGTAGAACCTCAATTTTAAATAGCGTGTATAAAAGTTTCGTAAAAGAAAAAGAAAATTATGCATATGTACACTGCCGGGAGAATTCTTAAATTGGGGGCTGCTGGCCAACTGAAGGTGCCTCTGGGATCAGCGCTTCCTTATTCTAAGTAATTCCTACACGAAGGTAGGAATGTAAATTAGAATTTAATAAACCATAAAATAGGAAAAACCATACATTTGACGTACACTTCATCGGAATTCTTAAATTGGGGTGTGCTGACCAGCTGGAGGTTCCTCTGGATCAGTACTCCCTTATTTAAGCAATTCCAGAGCGAAAGATGGTAATGTAAATTATTTTCAAACGCCTCTGAGCACGGTGCTTGGCACTCATCGGAGAAATGATGCAACGAAAAATGATGACTTCTGCACATAAATAAATAAATAAATCTACTGTACAATAAAAAATACAGGGTGTAGATTATATTTAGTAGTTTAGAGTTTTATGCTATCTTGTTCTTCGACTGTCCTCTAATGCGTAACTGGGTACACGAGATAAGTGAACGCGTGGTGTGAATGAAGCGATTCTTTTCATCATACTTTTTCCTACTTTCCTATAAATCTTCTTTCACAACTATTTTCTGTCAGCATTGACTGGCGGAGAAAGGAGAGCCTTGTCTCTTTTATTACTGTGATACTACTACTACTACTACTACTACTACTACTGCTACTACTGTTCTTGTGTGAATGCTTTACACATCTATAAATGTAAGCATAGTACAAGTTTCCACTATTCTTTATTCTCATTTGCTTTTTTCCTATTTTTCCCTCACTTCATTGAGCTAGAATAGATCTTATGGTCTTTGTCAGCATATATTATATATTAGATGTACCAGTAAATTCTGTAATATTTTTCTATAAGGCTTGAATTTAGTTTAAATACTGAAGAATTTTAATAGTGCCAAATTTTCTCCACTTTTAACTAAATTTGAAAGTTATAATATCAATATAAATATAAAAAATATACGGTAAACATTAATATAATTTATTATTATATATATATATATATATTATATATATATATGATGAATAAAACCACGAAGGAAAGGAAACACAAAATGGTGCTCAAGCGCTTTCGTCTAATGACATCCTCAGTGTTCCTGAGGATGTCATTAGACGAAAGCGCTTGAGCACCATTTTGTTTTCCTTTCCTTCGTGGTTTTATTCATCATAAATATTTTTCACGTGTCACTTTCGTGAAATAATTTTCATATATATATATATATATGTGTGTGTGTGTGTGTGTGTGTACAAGTTATCCCTTTCAAAATAGCGATAACTATTTTTTTTTTATTTTAAAAGTTTCTTTATTTTTATGTAAATGAGACTCGTTTTCTTTCATTTAATATTCTTAGTTTTTCTTAACAGAAACAAAACTAAAAAAAACTAGAGAGAAACGATGATAATTGCCCAATTAATTTTTATATTTTTATTTATGTTTAAAAATGAAAGTTCGAAAAAATTTAGTTAATATGTTTACCAATATATTTTCTAATATTTAAAATTGTGGAGAGTTTTGAAATATTTCGCAGCATTTTAAAATACTTTTATTTATAATAATTAAAAGGACTAAAAACAAAAATATATATTTTATCTTTCTTTGTGTCCTGACTTTTAAATTTGTAATTAAACCTTATTGAAGTTGTCCAGGCGGAAAATTAAAAAAAAAAAAAAGTGGCTATCATATTTCATGCAGGATTGGAGACGAGAAAGAAAGAAGCACGCAAGACAGAACGAAGGAAGGAAGCGAACAAAGCAAAAAAGTGGGGGAAAGGTTAGGTCGGAAGGAAGGAAGGAAGGGATGAGAAGGGAAAAAAGGAAGGAAGGAAGGAATTGTTTTCAGCTTTCGTTCGAGTACAATCTCTTATTTGATTACTGATAAGAACGTTTCATGTCTCGACCTAAATAATTTTGATTCATAAATTTAACAACCCGTATAAACTTAATATAATTTAAAGGGAGATACCTTCGTTTTACAAATCTATATTAATAATGGAATTCCAACACTTCATCCTCTCCACATTTATTTGAAAAGAAAGAACACAGAGGATTTTTGAAAAGCGAACGTGTATATATGATCTTGTATAACCTATGTTTATAAATGCTATTATTAAATATACGAACCAAAATTACTTTGGTCCAGAAATGAACTGTTCTTATCAACAATCAAGTAGGAAATTGGATCTGAACAAGAAGTGCAAATGCCTGCATTTGAATGCGTGTGAAAACGCACCTTAATTAATGTAATTCCAGTCTAGATCGTGAGGATCGCGCTTGTTGAGAAAAACCTCGGTTTTAAAACTTAGCAGAATTTTAAATTAGTTGTACAGGGTGTTTCAGGTCGACCCTAGAAATATGGGAAAAAAATACTTCATATTAGTTACGGAATTACTATGACAAACTTCAAATACAAAATACAAATTCCGCCATTTTGTATTTTGTATTTGAAGTTTGTCATAGTAATTCCGTAACTAATATGAAGTGTTTCTTTCCCATATTTCTAGGGTCGACCTGAAACACCCTGTGTGTGTGTGTGTGTGTGTGTGTGTGTGTGTGTGTGTGTGTGTGTACAATCGTTATCAAACATGTACAGTATATATATAGAAAGTCAGTGTAATAATAATGTCTGATCATATGCCAGAAACTAACACAAGCATCATGCCAGAAGACAAATGCGCTAACTTCTAGATTCTTATAAACCAGTATCATCGGGGGTCGAACCCCCGACCTCACTGTCTTCACTTCAGAAAGATAGTGTAGCAACGAGATTTCCGTAACGTAGCTTACCATCACTGGAAAAGGAATTAAAGAATAATTCGCGTTTCCACACTGGTACAGAGACTGCCCTAATTATTATCTTTTGTTGGGTACTTTTGGATGGGTACGTACGTACAGTTAGACACTTGGGTCCACGTATTCAGCGTGCATCAAGAACGAGCTACAGCTTAAGTTTTCGTTTCTTTCGTAAGGCTATAAATAGTAAATCTAATTTTTATTTTTCAAAAACCACAAATACATTTATGCGTGCCCATGTTTGCTCTACACAAACTGAACCAAAAAATTTATAATTATTTCCAAACATTTAAAATTAATTTTTCATTTCCCTTTCGGAGAATACAAAAAAAAAAAAAATTCCTAGAAATTCTAACTTTATAAATAATTCTAATTAGGCGAGAAAATATTGAATATTGACTCTTTTCAGAGGTCGTCTGATAAGCAAAATATCTATTAATATTGATATTTTTATCATCGTGCTTGTAATGATTGATTCATTATACAAACAAGGGCTATGATAATAATAATATACATTTAATATCGTAACATATATATTATATATATGATGAATAAAACCACGAAGGGAAAAGAAACACAAAGTGGTGCTCAAGCGCTTTCGTCTAATGACATTCTCAGGATGTCACTTTCGTGAAATAATTTATAGTGTGTGTGTGTGTGTGTGTGTGGGTGTGTGAGCATCTTGAAAAGAGCGAACACTGGCTTTATACAGGGTGTTTATAAAGTCCCTATCTATTTCAGTGAAAACTTAGCAAAAAGGGTAAAATTCAATAACAATATAATAGAAGGCATACATTTAATGAATACTTAAGCATATGATTCTACATGAACACCATCAGTATCTCTACAGAGTTCGAATCTGTCAGCAGCATTGCGGAACACATTTTGGAGCATGACAAGGGTTATTTTTGTAACTGCTGTTACGATACGAGCATGTAAATGTCCCATCTTCATTCAGATGGCATTTTAAACACCGTCGTCTTTCAACAAAATGGAGCACCGTGTCATTACGCAAATATTGTTCGGGAGTACCTAAATGAACGATTTCCAAATCGGTGGAGGCAACAGGCCCTGGGCGGCTCGATCTCCTCCCTTGGATTTCTTTCCATGGGGCTTTATCAAATCAAACGTCTGTGAAACGAGGGTTACAGATCTGCAAGATTTACGTGCTCGTATCGTAACAGCAGTTACAAAAATAACCCCTGGTCATGCTCCAAATTGTGTTCCGCAATGCTGCTGACAGATTTGAACTCTGTAGAGATACTGATGGTGTTCATGTAGAATCATATGCTTAAGTAGTCATTAAATGTATGCCTTCTATTGGTTTTAGGCGAATTTGTCTACAACAATTTGTCTAAAGATACAATTCATCTACAATAATTTGTCTTCAACAATTTATCTACAACAATTAGTCTACAGGTACAATTTATCTACAATAATTTGTCTACAGATACAATTTATCTAGAGAAGCTATTACTAATATTGGACCTAGTATGTTTCATGGACTGCTCTCGATTTTCCTACGAAATTGAAAACAAGGGCAGTCGATGACCCTGATTTTGTTTCTGCAATCGGTTTTCTTGAGAAACCTAACCTGACCTAGTTTCTTATACTATTGTTTTTTTGCAAGATATCGCACTAATTCTTGTCATTTTTTGTGAATTTGTATGGCGTAAGCGCCACACCAGCTCGGACTTATTAAAAAAGATGTTGGAGTGTATTGCGTCGTTTCAGTAAATAAATTTATTCAATATCCAATAACATTTTTCTTTATCATTTCTCAAGAAAACCGATTGCAGAAACAATTTTTTCATTTTTTTAAAAAATTAATAATAATTAACATCAAATAGCTTTCATTTTTCCTCTCTAGACAAATTGTATCTGTAGACAAATTATTGTAGATAAATTGCATCTGTAGACAAATTATTGTAGATAAATTGTATCTGTAGACTAATTGCTGTAGATAAATTGTTGTAGACAAATTGTTGTAGATGAATTGTATCTTTAGACAAATTGTGGTAGACAAATTCGCCAGACACCCCTTCTATTATATTGTTATTGAATTTTACTCTTTTTGCTAAGTTTTCACTGAAATAGATAGAGACTTTATACAAAGGAGGGGACTCTGTATATACAGTAGTAAAGAAGGGGATAGATCTCAAGCAAAGAACTATAGACCAGTGTCATTAACGTCCCACCTCACCAAAATATTTGAAAGAATAGTCACAAAAAATCTATGACTTTTTGGAGACACTGGAAAGATTCAACGAAAATCAGCACGGATTCCGATCATGATGATCATGCTTATCACAACTTATAGAGCATTATAACAATGTCCTAGATGTACTGGAAGGCAATGAAAACTATGATGTTATATACACGGATTTTGCTAAAGCTTTCGACAAACGCGATCATGGTATAATAGCACATAAAATGAAACATATGGGAATAACAGGCAAAGTGGGAAAATGGATCTACAACTTACTCAGACAACGTCTACAGGTGGTCAAAATTCAAGGTGTATCATCATCAGAATCAGAAGTACGCAGCTCAGTACCACAAAGTACAGCGCTGGCCCCACTCCTGTTCATTATCAAGCTAACAGATTTAGACAGTGGAGTAAACAGCAACAGTATAGTAACGGACGATACAAAGCTCAGCAGAAAAATCAGCGATGTAAATGAAGTGGAGGCCTTGCAGAGGGACACGAACAAAATATACAAATGGTCGGTCAGAAGACAACAATATGACTTTTAACACTGAAAAATTTAAGTTCTTGAGATATGGTAGGAACGAGGAACTTAAAAAGACTACATATCATGCTCCAGATAGACAGGAAATTCAGAGAAGCACGAAAGCGGTCGACTTGGGGGTAATAATGACCGATGATGCCAAATTTGAGACAAAATCAGATAACAAAAACAAAGCAAAACGAGTCGCGGGACAGGTACTAAGAACGTTCAAAAGGAGGGACAAGACAGTAATGATTCCTCTGCTGAGAACACTGATCATACCAAAACTTGAATACTGTTCAGTTTTGACGTCCCCACATAAAAAGGAAGAAATTAATAAACTAGAAGAAACGCACACACATTTCACAGCCAAGATTGATGGCTGCAAAGAACTCAACTACTGGGAAAGACTAGTGTAGTGTACTCCCTGGAAAACAGGAGAGAGCGGTACACCATAATCTACACATGGAAAATGACCGAAAAACTGGTACCAAACCTCAAACTAAACCACCATCCAAACACGCTGGAAAATAGGAAAGGCAGAATGTATAGTGTTCCCAAATTAAAGGCCCGACAAGGGGCCTCCTCAACACTGAAGGAAAATAGCTTGGTTATCAGAGGGGGGGGGGGCAAGACTTTTTAACCAGCTTCCAAAGAACCTCAAAAACGTTACAGGGGTCAAAGTTGAAGTCTTCAAGAGAAGACTAGATGCCTGGCTGAGGACGGTAGCAGATGAGCCGGTTGTACCTGGCTATGTGCGGTGGAGAGTGCAAGAGAGCAACGAGTGTATGTATATACTGTATGTATATACTGTATGTATATATATATGTATATATATATATATATATATGCGTGTGTGTGTATATATATATATTTTTTTTTTTTAACTGCAAACAATACAGTATAATTAATGTAAAGAACGACGCCTGTGTAGAAGAGCGTTCCGCACAAGATGAGGAGGGAGAACGAACAAATGAAAAACGAGGTACCACCCGGGAATCGAACCCGGGATCATCCGATTGCCGGTCAAATATGCTATCCACTACACCATGGACCTCGATCAATCAGAAGTTGTAATTCTCCTACATACGAGCAGAAACCAATGCCTTGAGGGGGCACCTTCGCATGCCGTACATATATACATTTTAACTGCAAACAACACACAGTATAATTAATGTAAAGAACGACGCTTGTGTAGAAGAGCGTTCCGCATAAAATGAGGATGGAGAACGAACAAATGAAAAATGAGGTACCACCCTGGAATCGAACCCGGGATCATCTGATTGCCGGTCAGATATGCTATCCACTACACCATGGACCTCGATCAATCAGAAGTCGTAATTCTCCTACATACGAGCAGAAATCAATGCCCTGAGGGGGCACATCCGCATGCCGTACATATATACATTTTAACTGCATGCGAAGGTGCCCCCTCAGGGCATTGTTTTCTGCTCGTATGTAGGAGAATTACGACTTCTGACTGATCGAGGTCCATGGTGTAGTGGATAGCATATCTGACCGGCAATCAGATGATCCCGGGTTCGATTCCCGGGTGGTACCTCATTTTTCATTTGTTCGCTCTCGCTCTTCTACACAAGCGTCATACTTTACATATATATATACACACATATATATATATATATATATATATATATATATATATATATATACACACAGTAATCCCCCGATTTACGCGGTAGATGCGTTCTGAACCTTGCGTAAATTGGGGGAATTATAACATTATTCAGTGTGCTAAGTACAGGCCCCCCCAATCCCAAGACACCTCAAAAATAAAGAAAATTATAATAATAATAGTTATCCGCCAAAAATGATAATTAATTATTAATATAAACACCCAGGAATGTCTGTCAGTCGGTCACGCTCGAAAGAGAAGATTCTTGGTGTTATATATATTATTTATATATATATATAATACACGGTGAACAAAAGTAGGTGGACAGTAGGTTGAATACGGTTTGTTTTATATTATAACTATGGTGTTCATTATAACTATGGTGTTTGTGTTTTTTCTATATTAAAATATTATAACTAAATTTATTTAAATTTTATTTTGTATTATAGTATACAAAAGTAAATATGTATTCTCAAAATAAACGTTATCATTTACTGTCCACCTACATTTTGGTTCACCCTATATATATATATATATATATATATATATTTATAATATATATATATATATGGGCGATATTTGTATTTTAATATGGGCGATATTTGTATTTTAATGCATTAGAAAAAGCGTAATGAATTCTACTTTTAATTATAATTTTAAAAAGTCTATCTATAATAATAAGGACGCCCGTGTGTGTGTGTGTGTGTGTGTGTGTGGTGTGTGTGTGTGTGTGTGTGTGTCAACTGTACGCCCTTGACAATTGGTTAGGTTAAGTCGTGATATTTTCGTTAAAACTAAAGAAACTATCACGACTTAACCTAACCAATCGTCAAGGGCGTACAATTAACCTAACCGGGCATTCAATTAACCTAACTAATAACAGTCTTCGAACTACAAAAAATATTCCACCGTCGGCTAGGATATTTTTGCCACCCGCACGAAGGCGGGTTCTCCGCTAGTATTAATTAAATAAATACATAAACTCATCTTTAAAAAAAAGTAAAAATTATGAATAACATGTAATAAATAAATAAAAAAATAACACACCATTAGGGTCTCTTGGAGGTGGCTTCTTAACCACCAGTGCCTTTTTATTTATTTATAAAAAATAATTTAATATTTTTTGGACCTCGTTAATCCGAAACCGCGCAAGTAGGGGGGAGAGCGCAAATCAGGGGGATAACTCTTATATTGGTGACAATAAAATTAAAAATAAATAAATTAGTCATTACTGACGAGTAATTCTCTTCTTTTTAGAAATTTTAGGTTTCTCGCGAGACCTTTCAAAGAAACTGTACATATGCTGTATACGACAGTATATCCTCTTAGAAAGTCTTCTGATACGTTGTACGCATTAAAGCTCCTTATGATACGAACGTTTTAAGCATTTTCTTCCATATTATACGTCAAAATAGCTTAAAGAAAGATCCCTCTCAGAACTTTAGTAACCAGCTGTACATTTCTGACCCAATCACTGAATCAACTTATAATAATAAAAATTTTATTATTTTTATACTTCACATCAATGGTTCCTAAACTTTCTCCTTCGTTACAAACTCTCTTGATTTCCTCCGTCCGTATTACCCCCTTCAAAGAAAGCACACACAAAATAACGAACTATTTTACACAGACATACATACTCATACGTACATACATACACAATATATATTAATTTTATATTTATAAACTTGATAAATATATATATTTTTTTTTTTTTTAACTGCCACCTCCATTACCCCCCGAAAAATCATTCATTACCCCCCCGGGGGTAATTTACCCATAGTTTGGGAACCACTGCTTCACATGTTCATTTAAATGTCTAAATAAGTTTTTTATTAAAACTTTACTGTAACTTTGTACTTTACGTAATCAAAAACTCACTCGATGAGGGTAGCTATAGTTGACGAAAGTACTTTTCAGTATTTCTAGGGGGGAGAGAGAGAGAGAGAGAAGAGAGAGAGAGAGAGGAGAGAGAGAGAGAGAGAGAGAGAGAGAGAGCCTATAAACTGTGGCCTTAAAGAAGCTTTCTACGCTTTATAATATAGATTCAATGGAATCCCAAGAAAGTGGACGAACACACTTAAAAGCAACTAAAAATAGTGAATGCCGATAAAGGACTTTTACAATAGAGATAAGATTATGTTACACCTCTGAATACCTCTCATAAATTTAGGTTAGATTAGCGGCTGTAATCCCAAACGGAATGTTATAGGATCCCGTTTGCGTTTTAACGCGTTCCTAGAATACCCTCTGGGGCAATTACGCTTGAATTTATGCATTACATTATTAATAACGGGCATTTGGAGAATGTCTGCGTCATGGTTAATATTGAAATATAGCGCGATGCGAACTGCAATTTATGTACGAAGGCACTTTTTGGAAAAGATTCAATAAAGAAGCGGGTTTTTTTGGGTTTTTTTCAAGAGGTTTCGCTTGCCATCAATAAAATATCGATCGATTGATTCTCAGACGAAGAATAGATTAAAATAGACTATGAATAAGCTTAAATCATTTGATTAATCGTTAGAGAACGCCCCATTTTATCATTCCTTCCTTTCTGGTATCGGCGTCTCAATTTCTTTTAATTTCTTTCGCTAATTAACTACAGTGACATATTCTATACAAACTTTATAATTAATTTAATCACATTTAGTCCAAGTTAGAAAATAACTTGGACTTATTAATTTTCTATAATATTTCTAACTATATTGAAATATCATCTTACAATAACTTCTAAGGAATGCATTCGTTTTACGTAGAAACTTTCCTCCATAACTTGGTCAAAGAAATTTGGCACAAAAGAAGCCTACATTCAAAATGGCCAAAGGAAGGCTTTGATAGGTTTCTTTTAAGCCTCAGAAGGAATATTAAGGGAATAGTAGTTCAAATTACAGTATATATGTATATATTTTTTTTGACACGACGTCACGCGTAGACGAATTTTTAAAGCTATATGTTTTATAGCAGACACGTATACGAGATATAGTTCATATAATTATACCACTATTTTATATATTAAAATTTAATCTCATTAAGTAATTACACTCGGGAACTAAATTAAGACAAAATACCCCTCCTTTCTTTCATTATGATTTGCTTAGCCAGCCTTGACGTCATGACCATGACGTCAAAAATGTAAACAAATGATGTCATACAGATAAGAGTTAATCGAAACTTGTTTTTCCAACGTTCGTTATCACGTTCATATAAACTTAATTATTCTTTGGAGTAAAGTTATTAAAATGAGTTTTAATATTAATTGTTTGAAAAGTCCCTCAATAATGAAATCTCAGAATATATTTGCGCAGTATCTATTCCTTAATATGAATGCTCTATTATGAATGTGTCTGGGAAATAATAAATTTCAATCCTTCTCTCTCCAAGTTTGAAACCAGTCGCAAGCTTCATGTAAAAAAAAATCATCATATATATATAGTTTTGGAATTGTTCAGCCTCTTTCGTAACAGGATACCTGCAGTTTTACGTAGGATCCGAACCACAGGTCGCCATATCATCTGGATACGGAGGACGGTTCCCCATCCAAATATAACCTAGACCCAATGTCGCTTAACTTCGCTGATCTGCGGATAGTGGTGTTCCGTTAATGGCCACGATGTAGCCCTTTATGGGAGATAACACTTTTTCAGTATCTGCAAAGTACTCGTACTTAACATACCAGCTGATGCAACTAAACCCCTTTGCGCGTAGGATTTAAATATACTGTACAAGTAGTATCTGGCAACACAGTTTCAATCTTCTCCGCACCTGGTGCGTGACGTAAAAATTAAGATTATATTGACTGTAGGTGGTCACTAAACTTTTATTACCGAAAAGCGCATAATGTAAATTTACGTTACATATTTCGTTACATTCATTACATTTAATTATATGATATTTTCTCCTTATCGAGAAACTATACCCGCTGATACCAAACCTATATTTATTCGCAGTATTTTCGCGAGAGAACTCTACTGAATTGCATACACAAATTAACTACGTTGTATCTACAATTCATTAATTAGATAAATTTGATAAGAAAGATACAGTTACAGACCAGATTTTATGTAGAAAGCACATTCAAAACAAGAGCTTTGTACAGAAAGGCGTGGTTGTGTTTCTAACCAGCGCAGCGGTGCGTTTGATCCTATTACCCAATTACACCTATAATTAATACCACCTTTCCTTGCCGAGACATTCCTTTGAAAAAGCACTGGTCATAACTATGTAAACGCGCAAGTATTACGTAATGAGTTCTCCAGACGACGAGAGAAAGGCGAACGGAGCCACACGCAAAGACGACGAATGTATCATCGTATGATGGAACTCGGTCTAATTGATCGAGAGGCCTTACACCACTCTGTACCATGCACGCACGCACACACACACACACACACACACCCACACCTACCTTTTGTAGCACCGACTCGCTAAGCTTTTCTCTATTGATGATTTTTATTGCGACTCTTTTCCCCGTCACGCACTGGGAGCCAAGTTTTACGAGACCTGCAATGAAGGAAACAGAAATAGTATGCCACCATGAAACGAGCTTTACGAAATGAAGCGTTATAAGATACAATACATTAATAACATTATCCCAAAGTTAAATTATGGGATTATTTTGTGCTTCATATTATGAGGGATCAAAAAGGGAGTCTGCTAAATGTCATCGCTCTGAAATAGCATGTAACAGGCTTTCCCTTTTTGTCTTTCAAATAAATAGAATTCAGATGTTTTGAGACTTTTTTGCGAGTTTGTGAGTTAATATAATAGTAATGTAAAGTTTATATAATATATATATATATATATATATATATATATATATATATATATATATATATAATATATATATATATATATGTTACAGTCAATGTCTAAAATCAGGCAATTTGTAAATTGACTGAAATTTTAGGCAGTGTCAAATTGTGATATACACAAAACCTAACCTAACCTTTCTGGTAATGCTGCATATGCATGTCCACTGGTATTTCCCAATATGCTGCCTGCAAAGTCATTAGGTTAGGTTGAGCACCATTCTGTGTTTCCTTTCCTTCGTGATTTTATTCATCATATATATATATATATATATATATTATATATATATATATATATATATATATATATTAAATGTTAAATTTAAAGATATACATATATTATTGGATAAACAGTATGTTTATATATAAAAGTGTACAGTTATGACCAAACGTTTGCAGTCAAACGAAATTTAAATGAATTATTTTTATTGTGGGTTTAATATTTAGTTGGCACTCCGTTGACATCAATGACTGCTTAGATCCAGTTGGGTATGGACATTAGGTTTTGGCACAATTCCAGGGCCGTTTCAGGTTGTCAAACTATTTTTATAGCAGAACAAAGAACAAAGAGCTTCGTGAGATTCTGGCTTCCTCTCAGGAACTTTCACCTTCAGAAATTTTCACAGGTTCTCAATCGCATTGAGGTCAGGGAAATTACGAGACCATTCCTGAGTTGATACGAGGATTTTCCTAAACCATTCTTTCACAAATTTAGTCGTGTGGCAAGGTTGCACTCTCTTGTTGTAACATGTTTGAAGATGTTTAAGTAGACACGGAAATTCACGGTCTTACATTTTGGGCAAAACCAAAGTTTACCCGTGCCCTAAGCGGTAAAGTCATGACGATTTAGAAGGTGTATCATGGTGATAGTACTTATTTGAAATGATGAGAATGATGTAGTCAATTAGGTGGACGCCTGACGTACGGATGATCCTTCCCAAATTGCATGATTTTGTTCTCGTCTTTGAACAAAACGTTGTTCCATTGTTCAACGGTCCACTGAACATCAATTAGGAGTGGTAGTTTTAGCTGGTTTTCTGGCGACTAATTTACTTTCCGAAACCTTCATCGAATGATTCTTTTACTGATTGCAGTATGGAGCTCCTTCCGCATCTGAGTAATGGCGAGGAAGGGTTACGTCTTATCACATTATCAGTGTGTTTGGATTTTAGGTTATTATTGAATGTTTCACCAACAGTGACCTTGAAGGCGTAACCATAAATTCTTAGGGTATTTTACCGTGTTATGTTCGAATCTGCAATCCGTATCTTGCGCAAATGCTTATTAAGAAAGTTATAAATAGTAGAAAAATTATAGGTTCCGTATGACGATATATCTTCATTGGCCAATCAGAGCACGGCATGCATAAACGTCATGCCTACGTCATTCTCATTCTCAGCCACAGTTCATAGTTACAGCGGATTGTGACAAGTTAGGTTTTATATATATATAATATATATATGTGTGTGTGTGTGTGTGTGTGTGTATGTGTATGTGTGTGTTTGTGTATTTGTGTGTGTGTTCCTAGCCCGTTTGGGTTTTGTTAATATCCAAAATACGTTCTTCTAATGTAGTTTGGTGTTTGGTTCATATATGATCTTTATTTCTAGCGGAAATGAACCAAAACATAAGAAAATTTAATGTTTCATAACTTTGTTTCGGTTCATTTGCGCAAGATATGAAGGTCATATTTATGAAAATATGACCAGGTCATATTTGAACAGAACACACCAAAATACATCAGAAAAATGTGTTTTGGATATTATCTTCAGCGTTGGTGAAACATTCAATAATTACCGGATTTTATTACTGGCTCGTATTTTTCATTCTCAAAAATCATCTTAACATATTACTGACTGAAATATTTGAAGTTAGGAGGCTGTCTGCCTTTAACAGAATCCATTTTTTTTATATAAATACTTCGAGTTGGTCTCGCTTCTCTTGTAGTTTGCGTAAATTAGGAATTCATTAAGTAAAACACAAGAGTTAAAGGAATTATTCTTATGACCTTGCATCTTTTTCTCTCTCGCTAAACCGGCAAAAGTACCATTAAAATCGTAAAGTTATCAATGGAAAATTGAATTATTAATGCAAAATTGATTGCTTTTGTCTAAATTGTATTAAATTTAAAAAGATTTCATTCACAATCTAAAATTTTTAAAAAAAATTATAAAATTAATAAACTGAAAAAAAAACTAACTAATTTTAAAACAATTTTATATCATTGTTTAAAAAGAATGCAAAAATCAGCTTCCAGCCAAAGGATTTTGATTTTCATCACACTGACAATAAAAACTATTGCTGTTAATAGTACGGCATAGTTTCATGTATTTTAGCGTATGTTCAAAACAGTTCATCTCATAACAGTTGTTATTTTCTAACTTTAAAGCAGGGGGGTTTTCAATCTTGTCTCCAATGCGTACTCTTTGGAAAAGTAAAAGGGTTTTTGTGTACGTCCGTACCCCCCAAAAAAAAAAATTAATATATATATATATATATATATCATATCAAAGAAATTCAAAGCAAATTTTCAGGATAAATTACTCGTTTTTTCATGATATATTAAAGAAATTATTGGGCTGACAGACCAATTTTCATTTTATCAAATGAGACATTTTAAAGGAAATAAGAGCGCGAGAGAGAGAGAGAAACGAGTGTGTGTGTGTGTGTGTGTGTGTGTGTGTGTGTGTGTGTGTGTGACGGTTTTTTGGAGAAAACAGTTTCTTTGCAAATTCTCCGGTCAGTTTGCAAAGAAACCAAAACAATAGTAATTTTACAAAATGACCTTAAATACTTGATTATTTTGCAAAAACACACAAAAATCGGCCAATTTGCTAAATCACCAAATCGGTGTATTTGCAAAATCTCTTGTTCTAATACTGTAGAACCTTCTAGCTCCTAACCTAACCTAACCATAATGACACTGTTGGTTAGGTTAGGTTAGGTTACGAGCTAGAAGGTTCTACAGTATTAGAACAAGAGATTTTGCAATACACCGACAAGATTATTGGTGATTTTGCAAACTGACCGATTTGTGTTTTTGCAAAATGACCAAACATTTAAGGTCATTTTGTAAAATTACTATTGTTTTGGTTTCTTTGCAAACTGACCGGAGAATTTGTGAAAAGACCGATTTCGCAAAAAAACCGTTTTATATATATATATATATATATATCCCCGCAAGGGGGTTCTAAGCTCGTGCTCTTGAGTGCTCTTTGTGCTCGTTTGTACGTGCTTGTTCCTGGAGGTTTCACGTGCGCCCTCCCGGCCCTAGCACCCAAGGATGATGAGGCTCGACCCTGCAGTCCTTGTCATCCTTGGTCTTTTTCCACTTCGACTGTCCCCTCCGCCCTTTCTTTTTCCTCTGTCTTTCCTCTCACTTTTTCTTTGTTTTCCGCCGAGATATGCCCTTTTAAATAGAGGCGAATCGGTTCTTCCCGAACTTAAAAAAAAAAAAAAATATTTATATATATATATATATATATTTTAAACACGTTTAAACTTTTTTATTTTAAATATAAATTAATTTTAGACAATTTTTATTTTATTTTACCAAATTCAAAATTAAAATTTTCTTTAAATAATATTTATTTGTACTTCATTGTATTACTAGTGTGTGTGAAAGCCGCCTCCTCCTCCCTCTCTCCCTCTCTCTCTCCCTCTCCCTCTCACACAACTGATTGTGCCGTAAAGAAGCGTTTCATATTTTAATTCTTGACGCATCATCAAGAACACGATAATTTTCCACGATGTGAAAAAGGGATCAAAAGAATGGAACACGATATTTTCTCTTGCATTATTTCAAAGTTGTTGTGATATTCTAAAGACTCAATGTTTCAATACTAAAATAAAAACAACTTGTCTCTCTGCGGTTTTACTACTACTACTACTACTACTACTATACTATCTTCGTATATATACTGTATAAAGTACAGGGTGTTCCGTGAAGTCCCTATCTATTCTACAGAAATAATAATACTGTAAATAGACAGTGACTCTTGGGATACCCTGTATATTATTTTTAAATAACTCTACGGAGTATTGACCTGATATTTCAATGCATTCCTATATTTTCTCCCACGCGTGTATATATTTTGTATTTTAAATGCTTTCGACTTTATTTCAATTTTCTTCCATTACCTGGATAATAGTGTGTGTGTGTGTGTGTGTGTGTGTGTGAGCGCACGGCAACTAAACAAGTGCGGTCAAGTGTGTAACGATACACAGATGTAGTGGGGTAATTTTTTGGCGAAGTAACACTTTTGGTACCTCAGAAAAAAAATAAAAAATAAAAATCTAGAAATATTTTTACTGTTGGAAAAAGATAGGTTAGTCTTTATTAGGTTAGGTTAGGTTAGTTAAGGTTTGGTTAAGTTAGGTTATGCTAGATTAGAGAGTACCTCACTATTTAATGACTTAACAGAAACCACCCTTCGAGTTCTAAATTGCGCTCGAAACACTTATCACGTCTTTCTCGGTTCGAAGTCATTAACATTAAGTTAGGTCAATTAATTATTATTGGGTATATGGATTTTAAAAAGTTGGCACCTCGCTTATTCGGAGATGCGCGCACGTACACAAAGAGAGAGAGAGACACACACACACACACACAGGAAGATGTTTTAATACAAAAACCCTTATTTTAATTTTAAATTCCAAAACAAAAACACCAAAGAATTTTTTTTCATTTTTAAAAGCGACATTTAAAAAAAAAAAAAAAAAAGATGAAAAACTGTCTACTTTCGAAAAAATAAATGTCACTAAAATTTTCTGATTAAAAATTTCCATAGAAAACAACAGTCGAATATTATAAAAAGGGAATTATTTTCTTCAACAACTGAAATGAATGGAATTGATAATTACTACAAATAATTTTATTTTCGGATACATTCAAAACATCACCTAAATTATCTTCACCAAAACTTCCAAATTTGAATTATAAATTTTCAGCCATTAATAATTCAGGAATTATCATAATTTGCATCTGTAAACTCCCGTAAAACATTCCTTCTGGAGGGAAAAATAATATCTAGGGTTGTTTCACCACCTTCGCACCACCACCACCAAAGATTATATATGACGGAGGGGACCTACAGCTTTACGTGGAATCGGCACCATCTAAGGGTCATTACAATCATTTAAACGCGAATGACGATCAACCATCCAATTCGTAAACACAACTAACAGTTTAACATCGCTGATCTAACGACAAAAGGCTTTACAACAAGACTATGACGTACGTGTGTGTGTGTGTGTGTGTGTGTGTGTGTGTACATATATATACTGTATATATACATATACCTCCTGGGCCGAAATTAACTGCGTATAAAAGAGGTGCAAAGTGTGTGGGGGACACCCCCCACCCCCCCAAATGAAAAAACAACAGCCGAACAAACAAACTTCACTAAGCCGCAACACCATTCTCTAAACACGAAAGGCATAAAAATTAACAGCGTAATATTAAAATTTGTCCTTTAAAATCATTTGTGAAGAGTAATTGCAAACACGTTCACAAAATACTGAAATATTAGACAGATTTCACCATTTCCGAATATTAAGTTTGGAATCAGAGCGTAGCGAGTCGTAGTTTTGTGTTTTCGTTAATAATAAAAGTTAATTTTAGGGTTAAGTTTTTACATTTTTCATTGTTTCTTTTATTTTATCATTTTATTACCACTAACAATTATATTTTAGTGTTTTATATATGATAGCATAACTAATATATATATATATATATATAGACATTTACTACGCTGCGGTGAATTACCTTTATAAATGCTATCTTTTATCATGAAAAAAGAGCGTATAATTAAGGTTAGGTTAAATGAGATCACGCTAGGTTAGGTAAAGTTAAATAAGGTTTGGTTACAGTTATTAGGTTTTTAAAACTGGTCGAGTGTCGCGATACAGAATTGAACACGTGAGAAAGTGTGAAAACATTGCGGTTGTGTCGAAAAACCAAACTGTGTGTGTGTGTGTGTGTGTGTGTGTGTGTGTATGTGTGTGTAAGGCTTTCACACACACGACTAGTATCAGCATTGAAGTATAAATAAGAATTGTTAATTAATTATAGAAAATAAAATTTCAATTTCAATTTTTAATTTGGCAAAATGAAAATAAAAATTTACTAAAATTAATTCATATTTTGTTTGGGCGACGACCAAAATCACAACTTCTGAAGTAAGAGAGAGAGAGAGAGAGAGAGAGAGAGAGAGAGAGAGAGAGAGAGAGAGAGAGAGAGAGATTACAAGGAAAAGAAGTACCTCAAAAGGCCTTGCGGCCAATACCGAAGAGGTACCAATGGCAAAGGATGCCACGGAAAAATTCATACACCCTCAAATAGTGTGCAAGATTCGGTCTAACCTTTTCTTGAACTGATCCACAGAGGAACTGTTCACAACTTCTGAAGGTAACCTGTTCCACGTGTCACAGATTTTTTAAGTAAAGTAATTCCCACACACACAAGCGTCGATTGTAGCCCATATGCCTAACGGAAGGGATTAACTTTGTGGCCCTCGCCTGCACTCGCTCCAGCCTCTCAATATCTTTCCTGAGTGTGGGCGACCAGAACCGCACACCATACTCCAGGTGCGGCCGAACCAGGAAATTGTACAGAGCGAGCGCAATCTCCCTGTTCCGAAATTGAAATTGCCTCCTGATATAACCCAACAGCTTCTGGGCTTTCTTTTCCACCTCTACGCACCGTTTGGTAAACTTAAGGTCGCTGCTAATTAGCACACCCAAGTCCTTTTCAAAATCAATGGCCTCGATATTACTCCCCAACATGTAGTAGTCCGGCTTGGGATTGGCGTAACCAATATGCATCACCTTGCATTTACCCAAGTTAAACGGCATTTGCCATTTTTCGGACTACTCTCCTATCCTACGTAGGTCCGCACGCAGTTCTCGATCGCTTCGGGCGTCCCAACATTGGCCCCAAGCTTGGTGTCATCAGCAAATTTGGCGATCCTACTGACGATGCCAGCGTCGATATCATTTATGTAAATGATAAATAACAGTGGCCCCAAAACGGAACCCTGAGGAACCCCGCTAGTGACCGAGGCACATCCCGAGCTAGCCCCTTTAATTACAACCCTCTGCCGCCTATTCTTTAGGGCGCCAGGGAAAAATTCTTACACTTCACAGCTAGCTTCTAGAACAACCCATACCGAGGTGATACCCATGGCAACGAGAGAGCGCTAGAGAGAAAAGAGAGAGAGAGAGAGAGAGAGAGAGAGAGAGAGAGAGAGAGAGAGAAGAGAGAGAGAGAGAGAGAGAATTGTTCTTTAATTATCTATTGGATAATTCGTGTCCAATTGTGGAGAAACCGAGAGAATCCGTTTCCTGGTTCTTTTGTTCAAGCGAACACGACATTTCCGGACATTTCCTTCGAGAAATTACTTTAGTGTTACACAGAGAAAAAAATCAGTGCCAATTGAATAATGGCCCTAAATGGCACCATGATATTGGTAATATTTTCCTTGATAAAGTCTGATTACATATATAAATAGAGAGAGAGAGAGAGAGAGAGAGAGAGAGAGATTACGTGTATAATCTTGGTATATTCACTATAATTTGAAAAAAACAGACAATACGGTTATATCTTAATCTAGCCCTAAACAAACTTAGTGAAATGTCACGTGAAAAAAATTTTGCAAGCCCGTTACAATCCAGCGTTCGTAATTCAAAGGGTAACATCGTTTCCCAATAAACGAAAAGACAGGTCGGGGGTTCGAATCCCGGTGATGCTGGTAATAATAATCCAGTAGTTAGCACAATGGGCCTCATTAGTCTGGCCTGAGCGCGCTGTACCAGTTTCTCGCTTTCCTCATTCATTATTAACTGTAGTGAAAAAGGTAGTTTCAAATTCCATTTTCAGACGCCATAAAACTCGGTTCAAAACTGTAGTTAAATTTGAAAGATAATTTATATACATTATCCAACTCCGATTACATTTTTAACCTAAATTTTACCGAGGGGCTCATATCTTATTTCTTTCGCAGAAAATGTAACATTATATTCCAAAATTATGTTAAAAATATAACCAAGGTTGATCTTTATACTCACAACAACCAAAATAACACAGTATTTGGTAAACGACTTGTCAACTAACCAATGTTTAAGTGAACCATACAGTCCATACAATGTTATCTACCAACCATTCTTATTTTTGTGGTTACAGACTTGCTTAAATTGTTAGTATTAACATGACACGGGAGAATTAGCCATTTTGAATAGGTTGGCCAATCGCTAAACGGTTCTAAAACCCTAAAATTGGTACTTTTAACTAACTTTTTCTCTTACTGCTAAATCCTGAATCTTGTTGCTAAATCCTAAATCTAAAAAAAATATTAAAAATAAATCCATAATAACGATAACCGAAGTATTCACACACACATCTTCACATACACCAATTACATCTTCCTTCCAAATAAATATAAATGAATTACGAACACCATTATACGTCTCTTCCATCACAAAACTACTTTGCATTGTGTGCCAGGTGTACGATGCTGTCGTAATGAGGAAAACGAGCGGAGAGAAAGAGAGAAAGAGAAATGAGTCATCGTGGAATTAGAGGAGATATTTGGCAAAGAGGAAAAATAAAGGGACATTCAAAACAGAAACACATGATGACTTCTTTTGTCTCTACTATGGTATGAACTATACAAATATAAGAGAAAAACCTCTTCCATAGTTCCAAATACCTTTGAATGGTATAAAATTACTCCCAAACAACCAATATAATATTTATTAAAAGAACAGACTTTCTGTATAAAACCATTATCTTAAGTTAGGTATATAATTTATACTCGTGTGTGTGTGTGTGTGTGTGTGTGTGTGTGTATATACATATAAGACCTTCACCTTAAAAACAGTTAGTGTTTTCTTTTTGAATTACCAAATGAAAGGGTATAAAATTCTTTAAGAAAAAATGTCACATTTCCAAAGAAAAGGACTTTCTTTATTTCTTTATAATGTTAAAATTAAGATCAACACTAAAACAATTATTATTTCAAAATCTGAACGAATTAACAAAATATGACAGCTACAAGTGGTTATATAAGTGAAAAAAAATTAAAGGAAAAATAGCTACAATAGTTTGCGAAACTATTCCCTCATCCCTGCTCTGTAGGACGACTTTGCAAAATTTTACTGTTTTTTATGGATTTACTTTAGAAGAGATCTTATTCTGAGGTAAAGTATAATCTCTGTATGGTTTTAATAGGGATCTAATGTGTACACACACACACACACACCTTTAGATATCGTAAAACCAACATCTTCACATTCTCGGTTGTGGTTGGCGACGTTCAACCTAATTTTAATAACGTAATTAACTTAACCTAACCTTTAAAGGAGGAGATTGTAAACACCAATCGACTGGAACTCCAGTTTCTCCCGTCACTATCCTCCTTGGCCGATCTTTTTCCGTGTCTCATCTACCCTATGAGCAGTCCAGCATGCTCTTAAAACACACACTTCTCCCTTTATTCTTCCTACGCATACAGGCCTTTTACACACTACACAATCTTCTCAAAATTTATAAAAAAAAAAAGCTTCGTGAGCCTCTGAGACCTTTATTTTGTCTCTCTCTCTCTCTCTCTCTCTCTCTCCTCTCTCTCTCTCTCTCTTATAAAGGTGGCCATTTTGCGGGCACCCACCCTTGGCTCCTCTTTCTGCTCAAAAAAACCCAAACCTAGTATAACTATTATATTTAATAACTGTAATAAAAAATAAAATCAATCTATGACGACACTGCTAATGTCCGTACACGAACGTTCGTGTCGCGATGAGCTTTGTCCGTATTTCAAATACTGCCGCGAAGACACAAGGTTGTCACGAACACAAACTCGCGTACAGTATACATAGTCAAGCTAAAACCACTTCTACCATTTTATCAGTGGTGTAATTGTTTACGCGCGCAAAACACCAAGAAAAGGAGCATTGAACAATGTGTAAACACACACACACACACACACACACACACACACACACACACACACACATAATGCTAATTGTCTGTAAACAAGAAATAGAAGACATGTTCACGAACCAAACAAAAATTAATTTTCGTAACAGTATAAAACTGGAGAGTTTTCTTGAGCTACCCCTCAAAAAATTTATGCTTTACTTTACTCTCTCTCATATATAATATATATAATATATATATATATATATATATATATATATATATATATATATATATATCGTCACAGTTTAAGTGTGTGAAAATTTGGCCAGTTTTTAAATTCATTTATAAATCATACATGCAAGTCACGTGTCAACATGCCTGTTTATGTATGGGGCTCTAATAAACCTTACCCCCCCCCCCCCGCCCATGGCCTAAACCATTAGAGGTACAGTAAAACTAAAAATACCTTACAAAAGAGAATTTAATCCTGCATTTAATGAGAACCAATTAAAACTTGGTGTTCCCGCCATCGGCTTCCAAGACAGCCTGAATTCGCTTTGGGTAGTTTGCCAAAAGTGACGTGAATAGATCTTGATCGTTACGCAAATTTGCTAAAACAGTTTCAATGTGTTGCGTCATTGTATCCTTCGAAAATCGATTTGCTGCAGGTTCTTGAAACAAGAGATATTCACCCTTGTTCTTTATAACTGATCCAATGTGTTCACAGACGGTCAGGTCAGGAGAATTTCCTGGTCATTCTTCATTTCCAAAGAAATCGATCTCATGGTTCCGCAACAACTGTTGAGTGGCTAATGCCTTAAAAGCAGGGGGCCTTATCGTGCAGAAATGTGACCTGATCGACATCCATAACATTGTTTGGGTTTCTTAGAAAAGGAATGACATGCTGGGATAGAATAATATCACGAAAATACTGTCCATCCCAACTCTGACCATTTGGCTTCAGCACCCACATGAGTTTCTTTGCAGTGAACAAAACAAACACACCAACACAGTCTGGACTTTTTAATAATTCGCGATAATGTTCATTGTCACCGATTTCATCTGGTGTTGTGGCCCACACTCGATCATTTTGGTAGTTAGGCCGACGTGTTACGTAAACAAAAAATTCATAGGAGACAGCTAAATGCATGAAATCATCCACATTCCAATCTTCAAGATAATGGGCAAACCACATTCTGTCATCGATGTTAAGTTGAGTTGAGTTGAGTTGAGTTTTTCTTGGCTTTGGAAGTTCATGCCAAGGCTTTAAACCTTGCCTATGACGGTACAGTCGAATGATCTCACCACTAACGATCTTTCCTCTCAACACTTCGATCTCTCTAGAAAGTTTAGCACAGCTGTTTTTCCGCTTACGCGTACCGCTTTCATGATGTCCTTTGTTTCCTGAGAGAGTGGCAGATTTGGGCGCCCAGATTTGGTTGTATCCATTTCACATTCATCCAAAGTTTTATTCCAATTTCTTTTGATGAAATCCTCATTTCTTCGCAACTTTTTGGCAACCCATGAACGTGTTATGAAGGTGGCTCCAGCATCACGAGCTTCCCGAAATGTTATTGCTCGTATGCGATCTATCACACGTTGCCTCTCCGAATCACCAATTAATTGAGAAGCCATTATATTATCACTTATCAGCTTGAGTAATTTTAATACCTGCAATAAATAAAGAATTTTATATATTTTTATAATCACTAAAAACTATTTCGATATAAGTAAACATGTAAGCTGCAAATGGGAGGGCTAAGGTTTTTTGGAACCCCTTATACATGTTATGTGCATATATGTATGTACGTATGCTGACAGATGTATTTATCTAACAGTTTGTCCATAATTATATATATATATATATATATATATATATATATATAATTTCAGAGTATGGGGACCTATACAGTGCTTCATGCAGTAAATTATTTTTTACAATAATTTGGAAGGCAAACCTCTCGCCTAATTCATTAAACTAAAAGTCCCTAAAAAGGAAACCCCTCCCCCAGCCTCCCTGAAAATCGGTAAAAAGATGGGGCTGCAAGTGAATGTAAAGAAAATTTTGGGATTGGAGAAGAGGAATAAAAATGGGTGAAATTCGGTCTCATCCATCGGAAGATCTGTTCATCGTTGCCAAGATCCGGTCTCATTCATCGTTTTTCTTTCAAGATGAAGAATCTCTCTCTTTCACTGAACCCTTTTTACTTATGGCTTCCGTTATGCGTTCCTCGTTTCTTTTTACCTTTAGTACATCTCTATCATCTTTGAGAGAGAGAGAGTGAGTCAGACACACAGAGAGAGAGTCAGACACACAGAGAGACAGTCAGACACACAGAGAGACAGTCAGACACACAGAGAGACAGTCAGACACATTAACTCTTAATTAAGTACTGAATTTTAATATATTTTAATCGGATCTCTTTCAAATGTCATTAAAAATATAACTAATAACTATGAACCACACAATTAACAACTTTTTTTACAAAATTACAACTCTAAACTTAAATCATAACAGAAATTATTTTAGAATATATTAAAATTCTCTTTCCAACGCTGGGTTATGTCGTAGCTATTGTTGTAACACCTCATCCCGTCGATCAATGAAGTTAAGCGATATTGGGTTTGGAAAGAAGTTGGATGGGAGACCGTATTCCGCGTCTAGATTATGTAGCGACCCGTGGTTCGGATCCCACGTAAAGCTGTAGGTCCCCTCCTTCATAAGACCTTAGATGTTGCGAAGGAGGTTAACCAACCCCCTCATTACATTTACTTTTTATTGCTTGATCGGTCTTGCATGATCGGAGAGAGACTGCAAATACAATTGCGTGATTGCACGCAATCAAACATTCCATAATTTTTATATTTCCAAAATTTTTAACAACAATAATTATGCAGTTTCTGGAAAAAATTCGCCTACAAACGTAAAATCTTAAAAATTAATTTGTAATACGTTTTTGTTTATCATTAATAAAATTAAAGAATATATATATATATATATATATATATAATATATATTATATACACGCCTCGATGGTGTAGTGGTTAGCGTCGCTGACTACGAATCCATTGGCCCCGGGATCAAACCCAGTGACGGCAGGCGGTGCGCACAATAAAGAAATTGGTCGATAGATAAATAGGTACCCTGGGTAGCTTGTTGATAAAGACGCTGGGCTGCTGATGGGGCGTGGTTCGGATTCCACGTTAAACTGTGGGTCTAAGGTGGAGTGACAAGCTTAACCTTCGTCAGAAGGAACAATTCGGGCGGAAGCAAAACCAAAATTAACCAAGGTTTTATATATATATTATATATATATTATTTATTCATTCATTCCTGTAGCTAAGTTTGAAAGCTGTCATCAATTTCATCAACAATAATAATAGCACAACATAAGCAACAATTAACATAACATTAATTGGTGCTCTTCCAATACGTGCTCTACCGTAAAATTTACATTCCAATATGTGCTAACTAACGAAAATATCACGACCTAACCTAACCAATCGTTAGGTCAATTGTACGCCCTTGACGATTGGTTAGGTTAGGTCGTGATATTTTCGTTAGTTAGCACATATTGGAATGTAAGTTTTACGGTAGAGCACGTATTGGAAGAGCACCCATTAATTTTAGTATGAAACCGAATCTCCTGTACATTTTCCTTTGTTCCAAAACTGTTTACCTTATCTTAAACCTTTTCTCCAAGTCCACAAACACTGCAGCGACTTCTGTTCTATTCATTCAACATGTTGATCAATGCGCTTCAACCAAATAACTGATCAATACCTCTTTCATCAGTACCATACTCTTACCATCTCTACGTGTTTGTATACTTCTGAAGTAGGTATAAAGCTTCGTACTGCAATATATATATATATATATATATATATATATATAATATATATATATATATATATATATTTATATATATTATATATATATATATATATATATATATACTCTAAAAAGGACGCTGGATTCTGTTTCGTATTTTACGAATTATTTGTTATTTACAATTTTACAACAACTATTGTTTCGGAACTTTGGAAATTTTTCATATAGTTTCGGCTAGGTTCATTAGATTAAAAAGGCTATCTAATCACATCTTCAGTAACTTCGAACTTCTCTATTAGTCTCTCTCTCGCAGATCCGCGAGGGGCTTCCCTTGCTCCAAATTGTTTTAAAATCACATTACACTTCGTATGGAAATAGCGCTTCACAAATAACACGCGTATAGTCGTAGAATTCGTCATCTTGTACTATAAATTGGAGGGCTACGTCATGATATCGCTTCTTGTCGATCAGCGAGGTTAAGCGACAATGGGTCGGATAGTAGTTGGATGGGAGACTGTCCTTCGCGTCCAGACTATGTAGCGACGCGTGGTTCGGATCCCAGTAAAGATGTAGATCTCGTCCATATGACCTTAGATATTGCGGAGGTGGTTAAATAACCTAATCATTACTCATTTATCTATCGTAAATTGTGCGATAGATAGTCTAATTGTTAGTCTAGAGGCTCCAGTGGTTCCCAACCTTTTTGAAGCGATGGCCCACTAGAGCCGATTCGAATAACTCATAGCCCACCTCCCATGTTGCTAAGCTGGTATTATGTTTATATAAGGTTTAATAAGCAAATTTTTGTTATTAACATTCATTAACATGATGCTAAAAGACAAACAAGTGGGCCATGGCCCACCGGTTGGGAATCACGTCTAGACTAAGCGGTATCACCCTACTAAACATGATTCATTTTTCATTCGGCGATCAAGTGTTACAAATCCCACGAGTGAGAATCTCAAAAAGAGGTAATTGTCAAATCAATCTCTTCCCATTTCAGGACATTCTCATTCTTATCCAAGGCTTTCCCCCTAAGGTACAGGTAGGTTAGGTTAGGTTAGGTTACGAAATATTAGGCTCTCTCATTTGGCGCCTTTACCGCGAATGTGAACGGGAGTGATATTGTTTCTCAAATCAAGAAAGTCTTTCCCCAAATGTGGATTTCTCGCTTCAAGCATTCTCAATTGCGGACCACGAGTGGGAATGACACCGAGAAGAAAGTAATCACCTAAACTACAAGAAAACCCCTGAAGTTCCGTGAAAATGATGTATCGAAGAAATTTATGCACCAAATACTTTGTAACATACAAATTAACCCTTTAACGCGCGACGGATGGTACCTTAAGGTCCACCAGAAATAATAATATAAATTGCACTACAATGCCTCGTTTCTATAAATGTTTCTACGTGCTTATATATAGATGTCATCTAGTTGTCGGGAAAGGAACCCAAAGTGTGTATCATTTCAGTGACTAGTTACTAAAATATTTATTTTTGAATAACGATAAAACCTATACGTTCTGGTAACAAGAGTGGCTGCATATGCTACGGACTCGTCCTTAAAGAGTTAAACGAAATAGAACTTCGTTTTTTGAAGACCCTGTATATATATATATATACCAGTGTAGTCGAGACCACCATGGCCAAGACCGAGACCTAAGCACCCGAGACCGAGACCAGAAAAAAATAAGGTCTCGAGACCGAGACCATATGCAATTTTTGCACGTATTCAATATTGTTTAATGCCTAATTCCTAAGCTCTGTATTTCCCATTCAGGAATAAAGATTCTAAAGAGGTTATCAAGTGACAGTTGCAAAATTTACTCATAATTTATTCACAAATTCATAGTTTGTGACATTTTTCAGCAGTTAACTCCCTACCTTGAACAACACAAGTGTTCGTTACACTTGAACATCAACATCTCCGCAGTGATGTAATCAAGACCACCATGACCGAGACCAGAAAGAAGTCCTACATCACTAATATATACATGTAAACTTTCGGACATTTTTCATACATATACGATAGTACTTTTTATATAGAAAACAAGTACAGAAAATAATTTATATCAAAGTATGTCCTTCACACACACACACTTATTCAATACATTTTCAATTTTTTTACACAAATGAATCTTTTTCCACCATTTTCACGATGGCATTCATGCACGACTTCCTTCGAATTACCATCATGATTCATGCCCAAAAACTAAAGTTTTAATGGTTCCTTATACTTTATTGTAGTATCTCCTTTCCTGCCTCTTCACTAATAAATAACTTCCTTCCTGGCAGTCATTTTTTTTATGTAAAGCTGTTCAATTTCCTTCTGGTCTTTTATTTCATCTTATAATTACGTCCTGTATGAAAGTGGTTCGCAAACTTTCCCACTTCCAGGACAGGAAATATATTCACAAACGTAAAAACTGATTTTATTATTATTATTATTATATATATATATATATATATATATATAATATATATATATATATATATATATTACCTGATCTCTACCATTTTAACACTTTTGTGAAAAAGCAATTGTTGAGTGTGGTGAGGAAATTTTATTTTCACACTGATTTTAAGGTTGCTTTTGTGAATAATAATACCCTTGAATGTTTTTTCCGTTGTAAGGACAAAATCCCCCCTGCGATGAACTGTTCTGTCGTTTATTTGTTTACCTGCCCTGGGTGTTCCCAGGGGAACTACGTTGGCAGCACAGTTCGTTCTTTGCAGGCAAGATTTTGCTCCCATATGGGTATTAGCCACAGGACAGGGAAAGTTTTATCGAAAAAGGAACAGTCTGCCATTAGAAATCATTCTGTTAAGTGTAAGGTTGATATTTCCGTTAATAACTAAAATTCTTAAATCATTAAAATGCCGTCCTCTCTCCGTATTTACGAATCTTTGTGCATTAAATTTCTGAACTCCAGTTTAAATATTGATTCTAGCTGTTACCCCCTTTATATTAATTAGAATACCTACAAACTCAAATTTTGTTATTTTTTATATTTTTTCTGTTTTCTCCCTTTGACCCTGTCTCCTTTTCCCCTCAGTTGTTTGTGGCTGTCAAGTGAGCATGGTATGTTTGGTGCACTTTTGCGTTTTTTCATTTAACTTTTTATTAGTAAAGTTTTTAACTAATTTATGTTTGAATGTTTTTAAGTTTTATTTTTATCATGCGTATATTTGTCATGTATATAATTTTTACTTTTTGTTTTTGGCTTATGCTTGTTTTATGCTTTTTAATTTTTATTCTTGAAGTGGTTTTATTCTGTACTATAAATTAGTTTGTTTTTGACATTCGTATATTTTTGTCATGCATTAATTTTAGCTTTTTATTTATTAGGCCTTGAAAATGGGTAGAGTTGCCCGAAACGTCGGCTGCAGCAGCCAAATATAATGACTTTTTTGCTCTACGTCTTCGTTTTTATCCTAAATGTAAAACTACGTCTCCTTAGGAGGGATCCTATTTCATATGTATCTACGCGTTATGGACTAGAGGGTTTGAGACTCCACTGTAAACTTGAAAAGTCTGTCAGAAAATTCAAGAAGATTGAATTGGACCTTGAATTTTTAGAAATCTGCCGGAATGTAGTCTTTCCTAATTTTTTTATTACAAACTGTATCGTAATTCACTCTATTCTTCAGAGTTTTATAGGTCATCTTTGGTATATTATCTTAATGAAATTAATTATATATATATATATATATATATATATATATATATATATATATATATATATTATTTTTATATATCGATTAAAACCCCCCGAGAGAAACAAGATTAAAAACTAAAATTAAAATCCCGCAAAGCCTTTCAAAAGGAATTCCCTTCTTCATTCAGGCGGATGGAAGACAAAAAGCCGAGAAAGAGGAAGGTAAGGAAATGTCAGAAAGTTCCTGCATTTGGCAACTGAAATTGCCTCCGAAATATTTCGAAGATAGGCTTTTCGTTATATTTTTCCAAAGAATCCTAGCTGAAACGAACCATCTTTTGCATTAAAAGTCTCTGTATTTCTAATTAAATAAGACTCAATTCAGTTATATATATATAATATATATTATATATATATATATTATATATATAATATATATTACAGGGTGTCTCAAAAGTTACTATTTTGAAAAATAATGGGAATTACGAAAAACTGGTTTAAGACATGAAAAATATATTTATTTCAAAGTAAGTGCCACAAAGAATTAGTGCTATTTATTTATCTGTCTCCACATGGCGACCATCAGTGTCTCTACAGAGCTCAAAGCGATAAGTTGTTTCCCGGAACACACTTTCCAGCATTTGAGGTGTTATTTTCTGAACTGCATCGGTAATACGATTTCGAAGTTCGGCTACATCACTAATTCTTCTATCAGTGTACACCTTAGACTTAATGAAACCCCAGGCGGAAAAATCTAATGGTGTTAAATCGGGTGAACGTGCTGCCCATGGTTGTGTTCCTCCACGACCAATCCAGCGACCGGGAAGCGTCTGTCAAGATAATCACGTACAATTATTGCATAATGGCACGGTGCTCCATCCTGCTGAAAAACTACTGTGTCAAGAATGCCATCTGTAAGAAGTTGAGGTTCGAGGAATTGTTCAAGCATGTCAAGATAAATTTATAAATTACACAAAATTCGAAATAAACCAATTAACTTTTTTTAAATACACAAATTTGCACCAGAAGTACATATCTTTATGCCAGCATAGCATTTTTTAAAAAACATCTAATGTCACCGAAATAGATAGTGACTTTTGAGACACCCTGTATATATATATTATATTTTATGAGGAATAAATTTTGCTACACAGTATAGGCAAAACGAAGCAGTGAATTGCTTTGCGTAACTTTTCCAGGGTCTTCATGAAAACCTAGAGCACGTCTTAGTATGCACACTCACGGAGGCAATGAGTTTTGGTATCATGGCACGGTTACTATTTTGTCAAAGCTGTTACGGGTGTGGGATGTGATCTTGGATTTTCCAATTAACAATCAAGTTGCTCCAAAATTTGTTCAACGGTGGATCACTGTCAAGACTTATGGTGTCCAGGGAAGAACTTTAAGCCCCCTTAGTCTCTTCTAGTGAATGATAATTTGCAAACTGTTGTGTGTCAAATTCTCTTTAATTAAGCCTACGAATACTGAAGTTCGAAACTCGTGTACCATTAGAACAATAGGAGTAGGTGAATTTTACGAATGAATATTTATTCGGTGGAAGTTAAACGCTCATTGATTAATGTTAACAAAATAATGAGACGAATCTCAGAAACTAGCACAACGTTCAAGCCAGATTAATGCGTCCCATTGCGCTAACTCTTGGATCATTATTAACAAACACCATCGGAAATCGAATTCCCGACCTCAGTGGCTTATAGGTACACGACGGTGTTGACACACTCACTGAGCTACGAGCTTTGATTCTATGATTATTATTAGATCATTATTTTCAACATTCTAAATCGCTGCCCAAATACCATGGTATGAATCCATACCGAATTTTATTTGGTCTTGGGATTGGTCAAACTATTCAGAATCACCCACACCAACTTTTTACGGTGAACTTTTTGTTTTTTCCCATATCTCACTAATTCTTCAATAATTCACTACCTCACCCGTAGGTCATGGAGGTTCGGTTCTTCTGTACTACTGTACTCGTACTTCTGGCGCTAAAATGCTCCTCTTCGACAATCACATTCTCATTAAATGATTTGAACGTTTCGAGGCCAAGTGAGCAACAGTAACCATCACACACACAAACTAATTCTTCCATCACTTTCTCAATTACTGAAAACTTGATAGATTTAATTATAAAGACTTCAAAAGTACAACACTTGGGAAATTTTATGAGATGCCCAATAAAGTTTAATCCCATTCTTAATGGAAAAGGTCAGGTGACGAAGGGGACTTACAACTTGACGTGCGACCCGGCGAGTCTCTACATTATCTGAACGCGGAGGACAATCACGTTACTTAATCTCGCTGATCTAATGTGAAGCGGTGTTGCCGAGTGGCCACGAAGTAGTCCGGACGTGTACTTAATACAAAAAGGAAACCACAAAATGTTTTAATTCAATAGTGAAAACCAAAATACAAATGGACATTCCTAAAGTTCGGATTGAACCAATGACTGAAACCTCTCCCTGGTTCTCCCTTCACCTGTTAAGCGTAATTTTTTACCCTTTTATATGCATTGACAGACGATATAACTCGTCGATAACGCTTAACAGGTTAATGGGTATACCAAATTTGGTGCAGATTACCCTAGCCGTTTAGGAGACCCCCCACCAGTCCTCCCTCCCCCAAAGGGGAGGGGCAGAGTGGCGGGCGTGTTACTATAACCTTTCCTGGTTCACTTTGTGTGTACCAAATTTGGTGCAGATTGCCCTAGTCTTATGTATAGACAGAATCCCTATATTATATATATATAAGCTTTGGTTAGCTTCCTCCCGAATTCTTCATTCTGACGAAGGTCAAGCTTTTCACTCCACCTTAGACCTACAGTTTAACGTGGAATCCGAACCACGCTCCACCAGCAGCCCAGCGTCTAGGCCACCCAGGGTACCCATTTATCTACCAACTACTTTCTTTATTGTGTGGAAGGATGAACAGCTGAGTTTTGCTGCGCGCCGGCTGCCGTCACCGGGTCTCGAACCCGGGGCCGATGGATTCGTAGTCAGCGACGCTAACCACTACACCGAGGCGAAACTTACCCAAATCGTGTGTGTGTGTGTGTGTGTGTATATATATATATATATATATATACACGCATACACACGCATACACATACATCCATACACGTATACATATGTACACACATACACGTACTGATTATATATTTAATGTTTATAAAGTCTAACCTTAAGTTTATGAAGAGTTTTTAAAATTTTATTTTCAGTACCAATTTTACATGGAGGCACTTTGGCCCCTTTTCAAAATTTTGTGGTAAAGGTTTTTTTTTCAATGTTGTGAGAGAAAAAGAACGTTAACTGTTAGTCAAAAAAGTTTAAGTTTACTTTGTAAATTTTCAAGCTAAATTAAACAAAGTTTGATTTTTACAAATTCAAAATTAGGTATAGATTATGTGAAGGAGTAAACAAAATTCCAGAATATATATACAGGGTGGACCATAAGTCCGGTCTCGTAGGAAAATTTATTTTAAGTTAAATTTACAAAAGTAATACATTACAACTAAAATGTTCAAATTGACGTCTTGTTTTGGCCCCTTTTTTTTTGGTTACGGGTAGAATAACACGTAATTGCTAATATGGAAGCGAGTTACACTAATGAGGAAAAGGCCTCCGCCAAAACAAGACATCAATATGGACATGTTTTAGTTCTAATGCATTCTGTAAATTTAATTTAAAATAAACTTTCCTACGAGACCGGACTTATGGGACACCCTGTGTGTGTGTGTAACTTCATTTAAAGGGTTTTTTCCTCGAGAAGCGCAGTTCAAGGATGTACAGGAAACCGTTATTCTCGTTTATGAGGTAAACAGAGAGACGTTCAGGAAATAATTTTTCCATCATCAATGATACAAATTATGAAAACATTAAAATTGTAAAAGAATACAAAAAATATTAAAATAAAAACGCAATAAAAATAATTAAAAATGAATAATAAATGCACATTTCTAATTACGAATATTGGCACAAAGCCGGGGAGCAGCCAGGAAGGCCATGTCTTCCGGGGAAGCTTCAGACCGGAATTCGTGTATAAGAATTCTAACATTTGAAGGCCGGTAAGTTGGTTATTGGTAGTGTATGATTTGGAAAGAGGTGGTGGTCGTGAAGTGTGTGTGTGTGTGTGTGTGTGTGTGTGTGTGTGTGTGTGTGTGGTGTTAGCCGAAATGAAACTATTCCGGCCACAACATTATTGCTCTTTGAAATTTTTTCCTTTGTAATCGATCACTTAAAATATGCTTTGCCTTTTGCAAACCTGAATAGCAACTAAATAAGTTAAAATGGATATAAATTAGTTTGTTAATTCTAATTAAATTTGGTAATTTTTTACTATCAGTCCAGCCTCTGGAAACTGAAAATAAAGTTTACCATAAGACTCTCTACATTTTTTTAAACAACTTTTATTAAGTACAATATGAAGGCAAATGCCGATTAAAGCTATAAAATTAATGTTAAGAAATTATTTTTTTGAGCGATAAAATCGCGGATCATGTTTTTGGGAGTGATAAAATGGCTGATCCCACAAAGGTTAGGAAGGTACCGCTAACAAAATTGGAGGGTTTGACCTGAACTCATAAGATTTTAGTGTCACGATGGCGTCGGTTTGCGATGGTTGTAATTATTCACTGTGTTTAACTTCATGCAAATTTTTTGATGAAGAGGCTGCATTTAATTTTTATGTAGAACACGGTGTATTGCTAAAAGAATTTATTTGCCCTAAGAAAAACAAGGAAGGTATTGTTTGTGGTAATAAGTGTGTGTTCGATAAAAACAGAAAAGCATTTCGTTGGATATCTAGCAAGATACATATTCTGCTTGAAATATCAAGAACCCAAACAAAGGCTGCACGCTTTTCATGTTGCAGCGGCTCAGCTCTCCAAACCACATTAAAAAAGAAATATATATATATACAGGTAAGAGTAGTACCTAAAATTAGGTTAGGTTAGGTTAGTATAGTTTTACGGTATATATAATATATACAGTGTTCGTTTTACATATATATAAATGTGTGTATATATATATATATATATATTATACCTTTTAGGTCACTCATGTTGGCTGTTTCTACAATTTCCATAATTTATATATCAATGGCTTCGTTTTTACATTGCGAATGCGCCCTAGATAGTCTCTACTGAAGGAATTACCCGCATTTTAGGGTATTTTTTCACACTTATACCCCAAAACAAACTTCGTGTCCTAACTTAGTTTTGGGCCAGTTCCCTCACTTGAGACTATCCAAATCGCATTCCTGGTGTAATAACGAATCCATTGATCTATAAATTATGGGAATTGAAGAGACCGGAGTGATAGTAAAAAATTACCTTAAATTTTGCTAAAATTATAAACGTCCTCGACCCTTTCAGGACGACCGGTACAAATTGGTAACGTTTCAAATACACGCATTCATAATTCCTTCATAATTTAATACAAAAAATCCTGGTAAATGTACAGTATTACACCCGTCTCCCTTTCGAGGTGAAATTTATGTTTTTCCTATAGTTTTTGATGTGTTTTGAACGAATCTGACCTTCAAAACCGTCGGAAATGGCTCGTTTTTGAGATAACCCCCTCCCCCCAGCCGGTAATCGAAAACGAGTCATTTCCGACGGTTTTGAAGGTCAGATTCGTTTAAAACACATCAAAAACCATAGGAAAAACAAATTTCACCTTCAAAATTGACCTAACCTAACCTAAATCACTTATAGTCTTGTAGGCAGCCCAGGAATCACTATAAATCACAGAGCCAGGCCTAATGTACTTCTGAATGAGTGGAATGAGTGTTCCATTCCGGTACGAAAGTAATTCAAATTCGAAATGGATGGAGCGCAATGATTGGGCAGACATGTAACGCACACACAAACGAACACACAAACGAACGTACGAACACACCAAAAAAATGTTTATATCTCGAAAACGAAGCATTTGCGACGGAAACGCTATAGAAGGAAAGTGTCTTAGAATTAAAAAATCTACTTAATGAACATATAATAATTGCTGGACGTTAGACGGGTGTAATAGTAGAATACCAAAATCCGGCCTTAAAGGGTTAAATCAACGTTTGAACTCCGTTTTAATTTCTTGCGTTATTCCAACTTGCGTGTAGTTAAGCAAACTAAGTTTTAGACTAAAAAAGTGGGGACGGGGCGTCACGCAAACTAAACATCGTAAAAAAATAAGATTAAACTTTATCGAAGGTACGAATAAAGTAACTGAACCAATTCACCTTTTATATATACAGGTGTCCCAAAAAACTATATACTTATTATATATATATATATATATATATATATATATATATATATATGATGCTATAAAGGTATATAGTTTTTTTTGGGACACCCTGTATATACACACCCACCCTATATATATATATATATATATATATATATATATATAGAGGGTGAAAAAAGTGGGTAAAAAAATAACCCCTTAGACCCCTTTACACCGGATTTTATCGAACCAATATGTGGCCGGCTAGTAGTAGCCCCGATCTTTCACCACTAGATTATGGTGTTTGGGAAGCCGTGAAGTCCAAAGTTTACATCCCTGGTACCAATATAAGAGACATAGATGGAACTACGCGAAAGAATTCTGCTCGGCTGGGAGAAGGTGTCTCAATGATATGTAAACGGGTGTACTGATCAGTGGCGTCCACGTTTGGAGGCCTGCGTTGAGCAGGAAGGGGGACACATCGAGCAACTTCTCAATTAAGACTAACAACATGCTAAGGTAAGCATCTATGAAGTTTGGGAGCTCTAGTCCCTTTACTTTTTTTAATATGACAGTTTACCTCTAAGGGATCACTTTTTTTTCTACTCACCCTGTATATATATTTATATACGATATTTCCAGTCAAATTTTAAGTTACAAACACTATGCTAAACAATTTCATTACCTTATAATAACAGGTGTTAGAAAATCTTTTGACTGATGAAATCCAGTTCCTGATAAAAAGTTATTTTTTTTAAGTTCAAAGTCACAACAATAAACTTTTCTTAAAGACGAATACAAACTTATTTTTTCAGTAATATTTTATGAAGTCGTTTCTTTCGTAAATGTATTAAAAAAAATTGATTTTGATTTGGTGAAACCTTAAAAACGAATCGAGAATACTCTATGCCGGTTACTTGGAAAAAAAAATCGGTTGGTTGATACCGTAGAAAATAATTTGAGCAATGTCATTTTACTATGACGTCACACGTTGGTTGTGTTTTTCTTAAATATGAACATTATCGTAATTATTACATGGATAACGTGGAAAGAATGTTACATTTCCCCCTACCAAGATCAATAACCCAGACCAAAATTAGTACCTGTACTATCAATGCTTCAATTTGCATTGTACACTATTTTCTCAAATACGTAATCACCATTGTACATTTCAATGGTTGGTTGCTGTCCCCTTGAAAAAGTAAAACTAGCTTTATAGTAGCCCGAGCTTTTGACAGTGTGGTTAATACATTAGTGTTAGTACCTAAAAATCTGCGCTCTCTCACACACACACACACACACACACACACACCACACACACAGGTTCAGACTTTGAACGAGTCCTGAAGAAATGTAAAATCAGTCATATCTATATCACACCTTATAAGCCTAGTTCAAACGACTTGGTGTAACGAGCCAATAGGACATTAAAAAGGTTTCTGAAAGGAACATGTTCGAATGGGTATGAATGGAATACTAATATGTTTTCATGTCCTACACAGTGTGTTATATTCTACAATAATACATACTACTCAGAAATAAAAAGAACCCCTAGCACTAGAACTCGTGTGTGTGTGTATATATGTGTGTGTGTGTGTGTATATATATATATATATATATATATATATATATATATATATATATACACACACCAGGTGTCCCTCAAAAATGTCCCTATTTCTAAATAAATGTTCTAAGTTAAAGGACAGGTACGTAAAATATACGAGTGATTAACCTTAATTAAACAATATGTTCAGTATATAACCATTTTTTTTTGTCGCGATATTCAACCTTACACAAACGCTTGACATAATATTGGGAAAAACTAAGCTGGGATGTTGTTGATTACCTCATAGATTTTGGTCTTTAGATCTTTAAGTGTCTTAGGCTTTGTAGAATAAATCTTGTCTTTTATGTAACCACACAAAAAACTGTCAGACGGTGTCAGATCGGATGAGTATGAAAGCCATTCCACTGACTCATGAAGGAACATTAGTCGCCCGGAAAATGGTTCCTCAAAAAGTTGCGAGTTTTACAGTGTGTGTAGGGGTGCTCCATCCTGCTGAAGACTAAAGACTTAGCATGGGCGTAGCCAGACATTCCAGAACTATACGGAAGCGGTCGGTCGTAAAAATCAAAAATAAATCAAACGTCACAAGAAAGTATATTAAAACTATTTATTGATAGACAAATTAATAAATGATAAAATAGATAAATACGCGAGTGAATAATATAAAAACCAATACACAAGTGAATAAAATATAGAATATTAAACTAATGACTGAATTACACGTTAAATCATTGTTTTGATGTAATCAAAGACGAGTACGATGCGATGGAGTCCCGTTGCGTCAAACTCCTCGAGGACGATGTTGACGCGAAGAATCGAGACGCAGAGATTGTCAATACAACAAATACGGGTATAAATGAAAAGGTATTATCCGGTAACCAGTCGCAATTTTTTTTCAACTATACGCACGTGCAATGCGTATGCCTAGTTACGCCACTACTGACAATATACTTCGTCATTCCCTGAAAAGGTGTACTGTTGACTGGGCTAAGTCGTAGCCAATATCGTAACACCACTTCCCGTTGATCAGCGAAGTTAAGCGACATTGGGTCGGATAGTAGTTGGATGGGAGACGGTCAGCCGCGTCCAGACTATGTAGCGACCCGTGGTTCGGATCCCACGTAAAGCTGTAGGTCCCCTCCCTCGTATGACCTTAGATGCTGCGAAGGAGGTTAACAAACTAATCATTACATTACATTGTACTGTTAAATACACGAAAGGTCTTGGCATAATTTTTTCCTTTTTCTTGTGGTTTGTATCATTCATTTACGTCACGTCTTTAAGTGTGAAATTCATCCCATATATATATATATATATTATATATATATATCGTAAAGAACGACGCTTGTATAGGAGAATATTCCGCGCAAGATGAGAAGAGAGAACGAACAAATGAAAAATGAGGTAACCACCCGGGAATCGAACCCGGGATCTTCCGATTGCCGGTCAGATATGATAACCATTACACCACGGGCCTCACTCGAACAAATGCCGTAATTCTTCTACATACGCGCAGAAACCAGTTGAAATGTATATATATATATATATATATATATATATATATATATATATATATATATATAAGTCCTGTGGTGTGACAATCTAAACCTCAAATATGTGTAACATCCTAACGTCTATTGGTAGAGGTTTCATTTTATCCATTGGTTTAAGTATGAAATGGTAAATTAACGGTTTTAATATACAATGCTTATTAATTATTGAGTAATGAAAGATTAGAAATGTATACTGTAGGTATATGCATATAGGTGCATGCGGACTAAAAGCCACAAAATCCGTTACCTCTTTGAAGAAGAAACCCCAATAATAAGATATACATCCATTATGAAATAAAGCGCCAATAAAAATAGAGTCTTTTGAGGGTTGTTTTTGAACATCCTGTTTCTCTCTCTCTCTCTCTCTCTCTCTCTCTCTCTCTCTCTCTCTCTCTCTCTCTCTCTCTCTCTATATATATATATATATATATATATATATATATATATATATATATATATATATATATATATATATATTGGGTGATGCACAAATCATGACCATCGTGGATTTTTAGGGATACCCCCTCATTTGTTCCAATTTGTCACAAAAACACCCTGTGAGAAATTCCAGGTCAAACAAATAACATTCAGAGGTCGCGCCCGCCAATTGAAAATTTGAAAATTACAAAAAATTAGAGTAAAATCAAATTTTTTGAATTTGTTCTTATTTTTGTTGCAGGTTTGTTGCAGGTTGCAGGTTTTGTGCAGGTTTGCTGCAGGCAGAGTGGTAGGTGATGCGTATATGAGCAAATAGCGTTCAAGGAAATCGGTATCGCAGTGTGCTTGTGGCAGTGTCCAGGAGAGGTGCTATATCAGTGAGTCTCTCCGCCTCAATTTCTCTTCTATTTCCTCTATCTTAATTGTGACAAAAATGAGATCAAGAAGCTCAACAGATATCTGGCTGATCGGTCAACAAATAGATAAATTGAATCAAAGTAAGCTTCCATCAAAGAAAAGTAATTTCCTTATTCATGAATTATAAACATATCAAGAATGAAACTGTCAGAGAAGCATTAACTTCAACCGTTAATGATGTATTGGAAGTGTGGCAGAGAGCAGGAATACCAACAACCCAGAAATGTAATGTTGTGAAGAAATTAAATAAACTGTATGATGAGTGGCAAGGGCTGAAGAAGAGCAAAGGAAAAAAATCGAAGTTTTCAATAGAGAAAGAGAATACATGGAAAGAAAAATTGGATGGACTCTTTGATATTGCGCATGCAAATGCTAACGAGTTAATAACTATTGAGGAAGATAGAGAGTTTCTACGGCTACAAAGGGAAGGTCGAAAGGGTAAAATGATGGCAGTTGATAAGGATGAAGAAAAACGTCGAAAGGAAGCTGCGAAGAGACATGAAAAATGGATAAGAAAAGGTCACATGAATCAAGTGCATTTGATGAAACAGTTGTTCTTGCAAGCAGCAGCAGTTCCTGCAGTGATTCACCTGCATCTACGGAAGAAGAAGTAGATCTGGAAGTGCCCTCAACATCCAAAAGAGGCCTTCCAAGAAAAAATTCAAGATTATGAATGAAAATCTGCTTTCCTCATTGGATGTTGCTAAGATCAGCGACCGATCAGCCTCTTTAATAATTATTCCAACGATCGCAAATGTTGGAAAAGATCCAGAGAATTACAATGTTAGCTACTCATCGATTCGCAGGGCAAGACAGAAATCAAGAAAGAAGTTCAGTGAAAACTTGAAAGAAGAATTTCAAGCTGACAAACCCTTGATTGTTCATTGGGATGGCAAACTCCTCGAAGACATTACCGGGAATGAGGTTGTTGATCGGTTGCCAGTCCTAATCTCTGGCAGTGGAGAAGATCAACTGCTTGGAGTGCCAAATATAGATCATGGCACAGGAAAGGATACTGCAAATGCAGTACATCAGGCGATCATTGATTGGAATCTAATAGATAAGGTAAAAGGCATGTGTTTCGATACAACTGCATCGAACACAGGTCGTAAAAACGGAGCTTGTGTCCTAATTGAACAGAAAATGGAGAAAGATTTGTTGTGGTGTCCTTGTCGACACCATATCCTTGAAATCATGTTGGAAGCAGTGGTATCCCCTGCATTACAGGCTTCATCAGGCCCTGACATTCAGTTATTCAAAAGATTCAAAACAAACTGGAATAAGATTAATCTAACTTCATACGATAAATTAGAAAATTATCCACAAAAGGAAAAAGAGGAAATCATCAACTTTGCAGCAAGAAAAATCAATGAAGATCAACCTCGCGACGATTACAGAGAGTTATTGGAACTGACAATCATCTTGCTTGGCGGTACTCCAACGACTGGAGTAAAATTCAGGAAGCCTGGGGCTTATCATAGAGCCCGTTGGATGGCGAAAGTCATTTATTCAATGAAAATCTTTATGTTCAAAAGTCAGTTCAAAATAACAGCAATAGAAGAAAGAAATCTAAAAGAAATTTGTTGGTTTTCTGTTTCAATTTATATTAAGCATTGGTTTTCAGCACCCTGCGCAGCAAGTGCTCCACGAAATGATCTGAGTCTTCTCAAGAATCTTCACAGCTACAAAAGCACAAATGAACAACTAGCAAATGCTGCTTTAGAAAATTCAAGAATCATTTGTGGTATCTCTCAGAAGAGTTGATCGCATTGGCTTTCTTTGATGATAAAATCAGCTTTGACACCAAAAGAAAAATGAAGGAGGCTCTTACAAAATCTTCGGAGCCAGATCCTCCAAAGAAGACACAATAGACATCAAAACTATTGACAATAAGCAGCTTGAAGATTTTGTAACTGCTAACACAAAGTCCTTCTTCAGTATACTCGGATTGTCTTCAACGTTCTTGAGCAAACCAGTAGAAGATTGGCTTCTCGATGAGAGTTATTGGGTTGCAAAGAACGTAGTGAATCACATGAAAGTTGTTAATGATATTGCTGAAAGAGAAGTGAAATTGATTGAAGATTATAACAAATTAATTACCAACGATGAACAACAGAAGCAATATCTACTGCAAGTTGTATCAAATTATCGGAAGAAGCTTCCGGACAAAACTAAGAAAACTCTCGTATCTTTGACGCAACAGTAAAATTTACGAGTATATCCATTCTATGTATCTATTGTAAATATCTATTGTATTGTATCTGTTTTATGAACAAATGGAAAAGAGGAAGGTGGTATGATAGGCCTCGTAGGGAACTTCTACTCAAAAAAAAAGTAACGTGACGCTTGCTGTACCTCCTGGGTGTCATGGAAATCAGCAAATTTTCAAATGGCGGGCGCGACCTCCAAATATTCGAATTTTGACCCGAAATTTCCCCAGGATCATTTTTCCACCAAATTAAACCAAATGAGAGGGTATCTCAAAAATTTGAAACAAAAAATTTTACTCCCCCACTTTTGCATCACCCTAATATATATATATATATATATATATTTTTGCATATTGTAGAAAGTGACAAAATGCGGCAGGCTAAAAATAATTTTTGTTTAAAATTTAATCTGTTAAAGTGACCATACGATTTTACTAAAACTCGGTGGTTTTACAACTTAATCCTGTCATGACTCTTATGACTGAAGGATATAATTTCTGGAAAGATGTTTTCGCAGTTCAATGAACACAAAATTAACTCAATTGAGATTCAGTACAAAAAGTGCTTCGGTTTTTAAAATTAGTCGATAATTCCTTTTAGAACCGAAGGATATGATCAAATAAAGCCGATCGGTTTGTTATTCACTCTCAACTTCGGAGAAATATGATTGATTTTTTTTCTACAGTGACCACTTGTCTAAAGTGACCACTTTTGGTTTGGTTCAGATAGTGATCACTTTAACTAGGTTCTAATATATATATATATGCGCCTCGGTGGTGTACTGGTTAGCGTCGCTGACTACGATCTATCGGCCCCGGGATCGTGACCCGGTGACGGCAGGCAGGCAGCGCGCAGCAAAACCCAATTGTTCATCCTTCCACACAATAAAAAAATTGGTTGGTAGATAAATGGGTACCTTGGGTAGCCTAGTAGTTAAGACTGGGCTGCTGGCGGGGCGTGGTTCGTTTTCCATGTTAAACTGTAGGTCTAAGGTAGAGTGACAAGTTTGACATTCGTCAAAATGAACAATTCGGGCGGAAGCAAACCAAGGTTAACCAAGGTTGTATATATATATATATATATATATATATGTGTGTGTGTGTGTGTAAACAGAAATGAAATAAGCATTTGAATGACTTTTCCTTTGAGTTTTCTTCTTGACCTTTGCTTGCCATTGCTTTTGTTCTGCTTTCGACGTCCGAACACCGTCTCACAGCAAGTGATTGAGGGTCGAAATAAACTTTAAGACCGAAAAAAAAAGAAAGACAAAATCCGTATCGACCTCCTTCCTCGACCTCCTACTTCGACCGATAAAAGACACGCCCCTTCGTGTAAATTCTGAAGGCGGAGAGTATTATATATATATTACATTTGTGTTTTGTGTATTCCAGAGGCAAAATGGCTGGTAAACTTGTGTGGAAAAGCGTGTAACATCGGTTTTGCATGGAAAAGCTTTTATAAAGGAAGTATAACAGCTTACTTAAAACTAAGTATATTTACAATTTGGGAAAAAAGTTCGCCTATAAAAATAAATTTCTAAAAAAAACAAAAAATTACTAATTGGTAATGAATAGGTTTTGTTTACGAAATTTTATTACTGTCACTAAAAAGGATAAAATATCCAAAGAACTAAAACAGTATTACCAATTAGTAAATTTTTGTGCTTTTTACATATGTTATGGAAAACTGATGAGTGGGTAGTTGGGAGGTAACGAAAATGGTTCACTGAGTAGGTAGGTAGTTAATCTAACAATCATTAAATTCCTTTTATGTCAATAACTGGGTGGATGAAACCAATTGGTTGCTCACCAGAGTTATTCTCCACACTAGTATTTATATACTGTGTGGGAGGAGCGTGCTCGGTAATAAGGATACATTACCGCTCAACCAACCGAGGAATAAACCAAGACAACGCTGGTACGAGAAGCCCCGCGAAGAGGAGAACAAAGGGAGAAAGGAAAAACGAGAACGGGGCGAGAGGAAAAAACGAAGAACGGGGCGAGAGGACGTACCAGCAACGTACGCTCTCGAATGAGACAACCGGAGAAGGGAGAGACTGTAATAACTAAAAGTAAGTGACTAATATGAGTTTTAACACCAAACAGTTAAGACATTAAATTAAGCTGGGTCAAACAAGTTAGGCCTACATTGTGACCTAAGACCCAGCATCAACTCATAGCTTAACAAAGGTGAAGGTAGATTGCCCTACTAATCTTGTGAGGAATCCTACTGTGGACTCAATTTATCTGCCCGCTCTGGACCATTTCCGGAATCTCTAGGCTGACCCCTCTAGGCTAGACTTGATCTACTCTATAGTTAGACTGGAGATATAAGGGGTGGGTTAATTGTGGACCAATTCATACAGAGCATTTTTCGCAGTGGTGGTCCGTGTGTGGGGAATTTACAACCTTAAGCTTACTTAACAAAAATTGCAGAATTAGGCTAAATGTGTCTAGCCTAAGCCTAACCTGAGCAAGCCTAATTAGGTCTACAACCTAGGGCCTAACTAGGAAACATTTACATTAAAGGAGTCTCATTCTCTTATAAGCTTAGACCTGAGTGACACACAAGTACTTGGGGGGGATTAAACCAAATTTAAACTTGCTGTTTTGTCTGTGCTCTCTCTTCTCTGGTAATTTCTTCTTGTCCCCAATATTTCATTACGATCCCAGTTAAACAACATTAGTGAACAAGCATTTAAATGCATACAACTCCAAGCATCCAATTCTTCTTTTAAGGAAGAATCACTCAACAGATTTTTTCAACAGGCACATGCATTCCTTGCAATCTGTGTATATATATGTATATATACACTGTACTCTTTACATGTGCCACAAATAGACTCAACCTATCTGAACATAAGCAATGATTGCATGGGTTACTCAAAAGAAAGGGTCTTATGGCCTACTTACTTTGGCCATAGCCCAAACACTGAACCTTGGTCTTGTGGCCTACTTTGGCCATAGCCCAAACAACTGAGCCTTGGTCTTATGGCCTACCTTGGCCATGGGCCAAACAATAAAGGTCTTATGGCCTACCTCAGCCATGGGCCAAAACAATGAGCCTTGGTCTTTTGGCCTACCTTGGCCATGGGCCAAACATTAAATGTCTTATGGCCTACCTTGGCCATGGGCTAAACATTTTCTTATGGCCTACCTTGGCCATGGGAAAACAATTACAAGGGTCTTATGGCCTACCTCAGCCATGGGCCAAAACAATGAGCCTTGGTCTTTTGGCCTACCTTGGCCATGGGCCAAACATTAAATGTCTTATGGCCTACCTTGGCCATGGGCTAAACATTTTCTTATGGCCTACCTAGGCCATAGGGAAAACTATTTGGGTTACTCACTCTCCTGGCTGAGATTGAGAACATCATTAACAATAGACCACTCACTTATGTGAGTGACAACATTAATGACCCAGAACCATTAACTCCAAATCATTTGATTCGGGGAGAACAAGTTAGTCTCCTGCCGGACTACAATATAGACTCTTCAGAAGACCCAAACTGGACTCAACGACATGATGAGCTCCAGACTAAGTACAACATTTAACTAGAGTTAAAGCTCATTTCATTAAACAGTGGAAAACTGAGTACTTGATGGGTCTAAGGAGAGACATAAACAAATGACTAAGAAGGATTGGTCTGACACAATTAAGGTAGGGGACCTTGTTCTCATACATGACAGTACTCCAAGACAATACTGGCCTCTGGCTAGAGTTTCAGAACTCAGACCAGGGGCAGACGGGGTAACAAGAGTGGTCAAATTAAGGACTTCAACGGGTGACACAACAAGAGACATTTCTCTTTTGTACCCTTTAGAGTCTGGACCCAAAACAATGGACTTTGGAGAACCTTCTCCACTGACAGTAACAACTGGAGACACTGAACTTCCAGTAACTATTCCTTTGACAGTAGGAGTGGTAACGCATCCTACTACAACATTGACAGAAACAAGACCTCAGCGACAAACAGCATTAAAGGCGCGACTATTTTTACAACAAAAAATAGATGCTGGGGAATTGTAATTTTATCTTCTAACTTTCATTTTTTCTTTTCTTATGGTAAAGACCATAGACAGTTTCATCCTATGGATGTATATTTTCTCTTCTAATTAAATGCTACACCTTCTCCATGAGAAGGTGAGGATAGGCACTGTTAATCAGATTAACAGGCATTTACAGTTAAATAGTTAGCTAGTCTACACTCAGACAAAAATTGGTGACAATGACACCAAAATTTTTATCTCCCGGGGCCCCCAGTATATGGAAAACTGATGAGTGGGTAGTTGGGAGGTAACGAAAATGGTTCACTGAGTAGGTAGGTAGTTAATCTAACAATCATTAAATTCCTTTTATGTCAATAACTGGGTGGATGAAACCAATTGGTTGCTCACCAGAGTTATTCTCCACACTAGTATTTATATACTGTGTGGGAGGAGCGTGCTCGGTAATAAGGATACATTACCGCTCAACCAACCAAGGAATAAACCAAGACACGCTGGTACGAGAAGCCCCGCGAAGAGGAGAACAAAGGGAGAAAGGAAAAACGAAGAACGGGGCGAGAGGAAAAACGAAGAACGGGGCGAGAGGACGTACCAGCAAAGTACGCTCTCGAATGAGACAACCGGAGAAGGGAGAGACTGTAATAACTAAAAGTAAGTGACTAATATGAGTTTTAACACCAAACAGTTAAGAACATTAAATTAAGCTGGGTCAAACAAGTTAGGCCTACATTGTGACCTAAGACCCAGCATCAACTCATAGCTTAACAAAGGTGAAGGTAGATTGCCCTAACCTAATCTTGTGAGGAATCCTACTGTGGACCTCAATTTATCTGCCCGCTCTGGACCATTTCCGGAATCTCTAGGCTGACCCCTCTAGGCTAGACTTGATCTACTCTATAGTTAGACTGGAGATATAAGGGGTGGGTTAATTGTGGACCAATTCATACAGAGCATTTTTGCATATGTTATATTTCTAGGTAGAAAATCTTCCGAACCTGTATAAGTGTATATAACGTCTCGAGTCTCGCTTACACGCCATTATCAGTTTTATTAACAAATGAAAACGAGAGAATCTTCACAAGAGAAAAAAACAAAATTTATCCTTCAGTAAACGGAGCCAAATGTTTGACAGCGAGTCAGAGCCGTATACCCAACATCTTCCCTTCTCAGACAACAACTTTAAAGTGCCACAAAGGGTAAATAAGGAACGCGATAGAATCGGCGTTTCCTCGAGTCCCATTTTACGTAACACTTGAAACTTTGATTCCATTTACGACCAAAATACTCCTACAAATGTTTGTTGTATGGATCTATTTTATATTTTGATTCGTTAGTTAAGCATTTTATCACGAAGTAATTGTTAATATTTTTTTTAAATTAGTCTGTAATGAATAAAAGTTGTGGAGTGTTTCATATAAATGCTTTTAAATTCTCACTTTACGGCTCTAAAATGTTTAATTTCAGCTTTATTTACGGCGTCAGCTTCAGTATTAAACTCTGGATTTTATTCAGGGATAGGCAAGATACACGGAAAAATGTATCGTTCACATACGATAAACGATACTTATTTTTTAATTGAATTGAATAACCTTTATTAATAATAAAGTAAATACATTCGTTTCAATTTACAATGACATGAATAATTGTGAAGCTCGACTATTTATTTAATTTAATTTGGCCCTTAAGCTTTAGGCTTTACTGGGCTCTTATTAAAAATAAACAGCTAGTTGTTGTTAATTAATAATAAATAAATAAATAAGTAAATAAGTATTATTAATAGTAAAAACGTGTATTAATCTTAAATTAACACTACTGACATGACAAATACAAGGTCACCATTGAAGGCACTATACCAATACCATACAAAGAAACCAATATTATACATGAGAGATAAGAACTGAACAATCCCAAGAAATGTGTTTTTAATACTAGATTACACACACGAAACATTAATAATCAGTAAACAATAGTAATGGATATTAATCCTAGATTTTTGTTAGTATGCCCTTATTAATCGGGATTTCAACTTGGTTTAAAACAAATTTACATTCACATTTACCTATTTACATTTACTCATGCATCTGTATAATCGATATATGCGTTAGTTACATGATAATTTTAATAATGTAGACAAAATTAGAACCCTGTAACAGATAAGTAGAGGTAAACATAAAGGTCAATGGGTACCCGCACCATTTGTTGTAAGTACGCCGAGTGTCGAGAGAGAGGCGGCGGATCACAGGCTCACAGTAAGTGGAGCCCATTGCTCGACACTCCTCTTTATCCTCCCTCCCTCTCCGAGCTGACGAGAGATGCTTCTTAATCGAAGAGAGCAGAAGGCGGGGAGCAAACCCGGACCTTCAAAAGAGTATAGCAAAATAACGTCTTATCACGTCACAACAGCAGAGTTACTCTGTAGCCTAAGCTAGGTCTAGCTATGCTTGCGTGCAGTGGAAGTGTTTCAAATTAGTTAAGGAAGAATGGTCTTGTTTTAAGGGAAACTATAATTTCTTACAATAATTAAATAAGGTTAAACGATGAAGGGGACCTACACTTTTACGTGGGATCCAAAATAATACAAACCCAGAAAGGAAGACGAAGGGAAGCACTTAAAATCTGAATCCGAGCCGAGACTCGAACCGGAACCTCCAGATTAACAACCCAGCGCCCTAGCACAGTGTTTCCCAATCGGGGTGCCACAGGTGCCTCGTAGGGGTGTCGCGAACTTCATAAAAATGACAAAAATAAGTAACTGAAAACTGTTAAGTTTCAAGTTAAACAAAACGTTTGGCATTTATTTCGTCCATACGGAAGCTGTTTGGGCTCAGTTTTAAGTTACGAGGTATTTGGAGGCGTTTGGGTGAGGGGGGGGGGGGTGAACAATGGGAGACGAAAATCTTTCGGGTGCTGCGAAAAACAGAACAAATGACACTGGGGTGCCTTCAGCCAGAAATGTAGATATACTTCTGCTCCAACGCTAGGCTACTGTAGCGTGTTAAATTTTTACACTGTGCCTCTTTTTTTTTAAATACCTTTATGTTGAAATCATTTCTAAATTACATATACATACTATTTTTCTAAAATAGTGAACACTTTACTACATATGAGTTAACTATTTTAAAAGGTTCTAATTATTTTTTCTTACTTAAAAATTTCTTGGAACACTTTTTTCATTGTGTAAATCACATGATCTCAGATGATCAATTTGAGGGTGTAATTTTTTAGATTACTTCTCATTCTGTGTCATTCCCATTCTATGCCATTACCATTCTATTTCTATGCCATGCCCATTCCTATTTTTGGTCCTTAAATGAAAATGGCCCAAAGTGAAAAAAATCCCTATTTGACAAAAGCGTGTCTCGATTTGGGACACAACGTTTTCGTCGCTGAAACGGCGCCAAATGGGATGGGCTAATATTTCCTAACCTATTTTAACCAATCATAAACTAACCTAGCTTATTTTAACCAACCACAACCTAAAGTAAGTTTAACCAACCATAACCTAAAGTAAGTTTAACCAACCATAACCTAAAGTAACTTATTTTAACCAATCATAACCTAACTTAACATTAGCCTAACCAATCATAACCTAACCTAACCAATCGTAACCTAACTCGGACCAAAGTGGGGAAGGGCGTGGATGAGAATGAAAATGATACGAAGTTGGAATGGTATAAAATGGGAATTGCCTAGAATGGGAATGGCATAGAATGGAAATTGCATTTGCCAACACGAATGGGATTGGGAATTTACATTGAGTGGGAAGTAATCTTTAATATAGACTGAAATAGCGGTGAGCAAAATTACTTACAGGATTGTGGTTAAATGTCATGAATTACTTAAGAATTAATGGAATAGAAGTTTGCTCATTTCAACTTCCTCTGTTGACTACAGCGAGAAATTATTGAGAGGTTCATTGTGAAGTTCAGAAAGACTATCACAAGTTAAGTTGACTCTCAAAGTATGACTACCGTTTCTAAGCTGTTCATGCTAATAAAGGTGAAGTGTGTGTGTGTGTGTGTGTGTGTGTTTATAAATTTTAATGTATCATGTATCAATATAAGTAATTTTTATGCATAATATACAGTGAACACACACTACACGAATAACACGATACACATTACAAAATACACTTTTACACTGATGTATCTGATGCAAGATTGGGGTGTACATTTGTATCAGTGATATACCACGATATACGGTGTATATATAACCTTGGTTTTGCTTCAGCCCGAATTGTTCATTCTGACGAAGGTAAAGCTTTCACTCCACCTTAGACCTACAGTTTAACGTGGAATCCGAACCACGCCCCACCAGCAGCCCAGCATCTTAACCAATAGGCTACCCAGGGTAGTGAGGGTACCCATTTATCTACCAACCAATTTTTTTTTATTGTGTGGAAGGATGAATAGCTGGGTTTTGTTGCGCGCCGCCTGCCGTCACCGGGTCTCGATCCCGAGGCCGATGGATTCGTAGTCAGCGACGCTAACCACCACACCATCGAGGTGCATATATATATATATATATATATATATAGCTAAACTTAAACGATTCCTGTAAACTTAAAAAGTGCACCCACATCGAACCGAAGCCTACAGTTCAATCCCATTTAAGCTTCAACGCTTTACAGAGTGCCAAGAAGGACCAAGAATTTTCTGACATTGTGGCATCCTTTTATAGACTTTGCATTAAGGGGACTTAGCATACATTCTCTTTCGGTGGCAGAAAACCCACAAAGAGGAAACGGTTCAGTAGATGCGAAGAAGAAAGGAAAAAGAAAGGTCTTAAAAAGTTCATAATAATCATGTGTAGGAGGGAATTGCTTTTATGCAATTTTTTTTTTTCCTTTCACGAGTTGATAAACTTTATTTTTTAAAGCTCATGTATGATGAACAAACAAGAAGTTACTACCTCGGTGGTGTAGCGGTTAGCGTCACTGACTACGAATCCATCGGCCTCGGGATCGAGACCCGGTGACGGCAGACAGCGCGCAGCAAAACCCAATTGTTCATCCTTCCACACAATAAAGAAAGTGGTTGGTAGATAAAGGGGTACCCTGGGTGGCCTAGTGGTTAAAACGCTGGGGTGCTGGTGGGCGTGGTTCGGATTCCACGTTAAACTGTAGGTCTAAGTTGGAGTGAAAAGCTTGACCTTCGTCAGAATGAACAATTCGAGCGAAAGCAAACCAAAGGTTATATATATATATATATATAACGGTAATATAGGTGGTTAACATCACTGACTACGAATCCCGCGGTGACGGCAGTTGGCGCACAGCAAACCCAGCTGTTCATCCTTCCATACAATAAAAATTGGTTGGGAGATAAATTGGTACCCTGAGTAGCCTAGTTAAGACGCTGGGCTGTTGATCGGGAGGTCATGAAATGGAGTCTGGGCGAGGACTTTGTAATTTCGGACCACTCGTGATGGATCGTAGTTCGGATTCCACGTTAAGCTGTAGGTCTAAGGTCGAGCAACAAGCTTCGTCAGAATGAACTATTTGGGCGGAAGCAAAACCAATGTTAACCAAGGTTTTATATATATATATATATATATATATATTTGTGTGTGTGTGTGTGACGAAAATCTGATATAAGTTGGAAAGGAATATGTATCGTTGAAGATTAAATTTTAATTCTTATTTATTTCATAAAAATTTCTAAAAAAATAGATTTGTGAATTTTTTATTTTTTAATTTACTAAAACAAAAATGTTGCGTGATTCTTTATTTATATTTTTTTATTTATTATTATTAACTTTTCGCAATGTAAAAATAGCTCACCAATCTGTGTCTGCAGAGATAGCTCTCTCAATTGAAAAAATTGGATCCTATTTTATGCATAGCTTTACGATATTATATATATATATATATATATATATATTATATATATATATATATATATATATATGTATATATATATATATGAAAATGAAATGAAAATGAAAAGGTTTATTGGCAGACTATAGTCCATATGACAAATATTATTAATACAATGACAGTTCATACACTAAGGATAAAAATATATACAATTGATTAGAAATAATACTGCACTGTCGAAGTTAAGTGGAGCTACAGACAGACGTTTTCGTACCAAGAAGTCCATAGCTTAGAGGATAAATGGCAGGACTCATGGATAGCTTGGATGATCGGGTTGGTTGATTTTTTAATTCTTTGCATTAGACTGTGTTGAGCACGTCTTGTTACCTCCGGGAAGCTCGGAACATTGCGGGTTGCAAACATTTGCGAAGCTGAGCATCTCGGGGGTAATTTATGTAAGAGTCTAAAAGACCTGTTGTACAGCAAATTTATGGTTCTGCCAGAACCTTTTTTATAATTCACCCAGAGTTGCTGACCGTATATATTACTGCAGAAAGTACGAAAGAGTGTGTCTTTAGCTTCACTTGTACAGAAACGAAAGTTCCTTATGGTCATATTCGCTTTAGCACACAGGCTTCGAGATTGTTTTTTATATCCGAGTCATCACTCAAGGAGCTGGTAATAGTTTGACCCAAATACTTAAACTCTTGTACTTCCTCAACTACTTCACCATTCATTTTAAACTTATATCAGCTGGCTGATTACAGCTTTTAGGATGAAATTGCATAACCTTAGTTTTTGTAACATTAAAAAGAATATCATGTTTCTGCGAATACACTTCGCAGACATTTAGTAGCCGATCCAGACCTTTAACAGAGGGACTTAAACACCATATCATCGGCATAAACTAAGTTATTTATCCTTGTGTTATCTATACAACATCCTACTGTTGCCTCATTAAGTGAAGCAATTAATCAGTCAATATACACATTAAACAGCATAGGGGAGAGCAAGGAGCCTTGTCTCACCCCGCAAGAGGAGCCAAAACACTCGGATAGTACATTGCTCCACCTAACATTGAAAGATTGGTGGGAATACCAAAATTTCAATAAATTTAATATGTACATGGGAACCTTCCTGTCTTCTAGTTTTGCAAATAAAATATTGTGGTTCACCCTATCATATGCCTTACTTATATCAAGGAAACAGCTATAAATGGTTGAATTACTGTCAATGTATTTAGATATTGTTTATTTAAGTACATAGATACCCAGGTCAGTTGAGGGGACCTTTTAAAGCCAAACTGATTAGGAGATGTCCATAGGAAATCATTTAATCGGAGTAACAACAGTTTTTCTAGTAGTTTCGAGAAGCAGGAAGCGACAGCAATAGGCCTGTAATTATTGCTGGACAGAATGTCTCCAACTTATTTTTGACCAGGGGCAAGATATATACCCTCATGAACTCTGCAGGGATATAGCTATGAGCAAGCATGGCTGATAGGAGCAATGATATATGCAGACATACTACGTCATTTGCATATTTTAAGTGCTCATTCGATAAGTCATCTACCCTGACGCAGAACCAGTCTTTAACTCTTTAATTAACCTCTTTACTTCAGAAAATGATATCAAAATATTTTCCCTTGTCCCTCCCACAATCGTTTCGCTGCAATCTATCTTAAGATTATCCCTACTCACACTGTTAAGAATGTTAGAGTAGTGGTTTTTCCACAGCTTTGCAATTTCATCCTCCCCCCACCCCATCGATTGTCGAAAGAGGACATTTTGACACCCGTTTGATTCTTAACAAATTATATATATATATATATATAATATATATATATATATATATATATATATATATATAATCAGTAGCGTTCGGTCCATGGAAGCAATGGAAACATTGCTTCCCCACTTAAATGACTAGAAGCGCTGTTAAACAATATTAATGACGATAAAATTATGATAAATTATCACTAGGCTATATCCTTTCAAATATTTTTTTAATACAAAAAGCTCAAATCCAAATCAGTGCATTGAAAAAGGGGGGGGGGGGGGGGGGGGGGAGAACAATAATTTTGTTGCGTCGAGACGGGCGCCAGTGGAAGCAACCTTGAGAATTGCTTCTTTTATTGACTTACTATATATATTCGTGTTTTATAAAAAATTGCATTAATTTACCGATAATTTCACTGCTTATACGATATATAAATGTAAAAAATGATATGCAAAAAAATTATTGATCGCTATGCTTGTGGATGAATTAATATTATCTCCTAAAAGAGTAAAAAATATTCACCGATGGAAACAGACCCATAACGCATTCATTTCTTTAGGCAAAACGTGGATGGTGGAAGCAACTTAAAGAGTTGTTTATTCCTGCTATTACACTGACGGAATCCTTTTAAAGCGCTTAATTAATGAGCTTATAGCATTAAATTACTAAATAACTGGCAATTATTACCAAATATATTTTTAGAAGAAGAAATACAAGCTAATTGTAATTAGAGTTTGCTTAATTATGAGTAAATCAAAGTGAAGTTGTTATATTGAGGTTAATGTCGTTCGTCAATTGCCCTTCCCCTTCCTCCCACGCCTTCTTCGCGATCTGCTGTATAAATAAAAGAGTTTGGTGTGTGTGTATATATATATATATATATATATATATATATATATATATATATATATAATTATATATATATATATATAAAATAGGCTATGCATGCTTCCCTATACATAATTGTCCCCGATCGCCACTGATATATATATATATTGTTTCAAATAAAAATTTTAAAAATGAAACGTAAGATTTCGTCACTAATTTTTTTCCCCCATTTTTACATTATGGAGAGAGAGAGAGAAGAGAGAGAGAGAGATCTTTTTGTTTTTTAACTTCGCCAGATTTTCACTTTAAACATGGTAATCTCTCTCTCTCTTCTCTCTCTCTCTCTCTTCTCTCTCCTCTCTCTCTCCTCTCTCTCTCTCTCTATCCTAATAGTGTTGTCAAACCTCTTTGCGTCATAAATGAATTTATGTAGTTGAAGCTCACAACAAGTTTAGAGAAATTGATGTACAAATTCAAAGGGAAATCAAATCTTTGGAAAAACTTTTGCATTTTTTCCTTCAAATGACATTCGATGACGGAAAACTTTCTTATAACTTAACAGATAATAGGATATATTATATATATACACCAAGCAGGTTTCGAACTCGAGACCTTTTAAGTAGAAGGCCCAGGCGCTACCACTACGCTACAAGATGAAACCTAACACACCTTGGTGTATATTTCAACACCCAATAGAACACACGACGCTTTCGCAACCAGACGTTTTTTATGTGCTAGATTTAAATTAAATGCTGATTGCATATCGAGTGCCCGTGGGATAGCACCTAAAACACCTCTGTGCGCGAGAGCGTTGTGTATTTCATCAGGTTTTGAAATATGCACCAGGTTATGTTAGACTTTACGTGTCCTACCGTAGTGGTAGCGTCTGGAACTTCTACTCATGAGGCCCCACCAGGTTCGAATCCTGGTGAGAATATATATATATATATGAGAATGCCTAAAAATATAGATATATTATGCAAAGGTAATCTAACAAAGAAATGTTACTGCCCAATCAATGGTATTCCCATTCGCATTCGTGGTCCACAAATGAGAATGTACAAAAGTGAAAAATCCACATAAGCGTTTCTTGATTTGGGAAACAATGTCCACTATATTCCCACTCGCGGCAAAGGCGCTGAGTGGGAATGCTTAATATTCCTTAACCTAACTCATTTTAACCAATCAGAACCTAACCTAACATTAGCCTAACCAATCAGAACCTAACCTAACATTAACCTAACCAATCAGAACCTAACCTAACCAATCTTAACCTAACCCGGGAAAGCCCGTGGATGAGAATGAGAATGACACCGAGTTCAAAATAAACCGATTTCAAAATGCCTCATTTGAGATTCTCACTTTCTCACTTTCCCATTCTCGGACTCGGAATCAAATGGGAATAACGAATGAGAATGTCGTGAATTGGGAATAGATCAATTTGAGAATTTCCTCCTCCGAGATTCTCACTTTGGGATTTCTCACTCCTAGGCGGGGAATGAAATGGAAATCACATTAAGTGTGATGATAACCAGACCCCGGTCTATTAATCTGAAGGTACCGGGTTCGAGTCTGGTCACGGACTTGTTATTTCAGGGAACTAAGGTGCTTCTCTGAATCTTGCTTGTTCGGATCCCACGCGACGTTGTATCATAGATCCCCCAATCACGTGACCATTACCGTTGCGAAAGAGGTTAGGCAACCCCCAAAATTATTATTATTGCAAAGTGGCAAAATTGCATGCGTGAGCGTATCCACAGCATAAGGCTTCCTCTCTCTCTCTCTCTCTCTCTCTCTCTCTCTCTCTCTCTCTCTCTCTCTCTCTCACACACACACACACACACACACACACACACACATCTCCTATATATCACACTCTTAAAAACAATTCAGTTATTTTTCACGCAAACTGATGTGAAATAAGCTCCATCCCATTAAGTAATTAAGATTACCTCTTAATGGATCGGAGCTAATTTAACATAATTTTCAGTTAAATAACTAATATATATATATATATATATATATATATATATATCGGTATTTTCAATGTTTCATCTACTCAACCGGTAAACGCTGGAACAATCTTCCTCAGTCCATCTTTCCTCCTGTCTATGACCTCCAATCTTTCAAACGCAGAATGTTTAGGAATCTCGAAAAACCTGGACCTTGATTTTGACTTTCTTCTTCTTCTATGAGGGGCGGGGGAGGGCTTTTGTGGGCATTCGCCCTTGGCCCCTCCTTCCTGAATATATATATATATACAGGGTGGGCCGTAAGTTCCATACATAGGAAAAAAAAAACATTTTTTTATGGACAACCATTTTTATTTATATAATATGCTCTACATGGTTGCCATTGTTTTGAAAACCATTTCAATACGTGTCCCCACTGTTGATGAACACGCATAGCACAGTTGACGTTATGCTTGTAATGGCGTTGGTGATACGTTCCTTTAGATGATTTATGTCTCGTATATTTTCCTGATACACCATGGCCTTCAAGTGCCCCAAAGATAGAAATCAAGGGGGGTGAGATCTGGGATCTGGGAGGCCACTCCACAGGACCACGCCGACAATCCAAGCATCCGGAAACTGCTGACTGATCCAAATACCGACGCACGTGAAGGACCATAGAGGTGGGCTCCATCTTGCTGGAAGTAAAACTGGGAAGTACCTTCCTCGTTTAGCAGGGATGGGAAAACTCTTCTTGCAAATGTTAAGATACCTTCGGCATTAAGATTTCCACTGAAAATATTGGTCCAATAATTCTGTCACCCCATATCCCGGCCACACCATCACTTTACCGGCACCTTGCATTCGTCGGACTCAGCAGTTAGGGTTAGCATTACTCCAATAACGTATGTTTTGCCGATTAACCTCTCCATTGACGTAAAAAATTTGCTTCATCAGTAAAAAGATCTTAGTTGAAAAGTTTGCATCCTCGTTCACTTTGGTTAATGCCCATTCACAGAAGTTCCATCCGTCTATCCGGGTCGTCTTCACTCAAATGCTGTGCCATATGCAATTGTATGGATGCCATTGTTTGCTTTCAAAATGCGCCTGATACTCGATCTGCTGACACCACTTTCTGCAGACAACCGTCGTTGTACTTTTCTGGGACTCCGTGTAAGCGCTGTAAGTATCGTAGTGTTGGTGTCTTCATCGGTGGCTGTACGTCTTGGACCACTTCGCGGTTGATCTGCAACATTTCCAGTTTTCTGAAACTTGTTAATAAGTTTTGCCACAGTGTGTGTGTGATGTCGTTCCATGTTGTGTCTGTAAAGTTCATTGCAACCATGCGACTGCTTCCCGACCCAGCCATCAGTATGATTTCAATTCGTTGCTCTTTCGTCAAACGCATATCTTAGGGTATCTGAAACATAAAAACAAACGTTTAAATTTCCTATGTATGGAAACTTACGGCCCACCCTATATTATATATATATATATATATATATATATATATATGTATGTATGTATGTATGTATGTATCAATGTCTTAAAGAGAAAGTAAAGGTCTCACTTTTATAAAGCACCGCTTCGCACATAAATCCATTCACAGTACAAGCAGCTAGCAGCATTCATTGCCAAGTACATAGAGGGTTAACGTACTAAGGAGGCTCCCGTACGTGGTTTCATTAATCAGTGGAACGAACATTATGCTAATTCGCTAATCCGCTAAGCCAATGAGAGGTCAAATTTATAACATTTGATTGCTCCTATTGCAAACACTCCTGACTTTGGTCCAGCTGCATTCTCGTAAGGAGCAAGATGCATCACAATTTTGTGTTTCCACGCAAGGAAACATACACCCGTTTCAATCACAAGGACATTTATATCATCTCAGGCTTGCTCTATACAAAGAAGACCAAAACCCCAGAATCTCTGTAAGTTCAAACCTCCCATTCATCCATGCTTTTAGCTTATTTCATTACACAGATCGCTTTGTAACGCGTTCAATAATCGAGTAGTTAAGCCTGAGACGTTACTGAGGCTCCAAGCTCGTTACAAAGTTATCAATATACAGGGTGCCCCATAAGTTCCTTTACCCCTTTTACCCCTCACCCTATTCTAGTAGGAAAACCTTCAGGGGTGAACGGATTTATGGTACACCCTGTACATAGATCACCTACCTAAAAGTTAATTTCTAAAGCTAAAATGTGTTAGCAAGAATGAGAAATATCAAACTCCTTAATAAGAACTTTATTTATTCTATTTTTCATTATATATATAAAGTTTAGTAACACCGAAAAATCTATAATGAAATTTGCATAAAAGTAATCAAGAAATAGAATGAGGGGAATTTCTAATTGAGGGAGAGAGAGAGAGAGAGAAAATGTTAAACTAAAATTAACATTGTTATCATAAATAAATAATATATAATAAAATAATTGAGAAGCGGTACCTACTTTTATACAGACTGAAAATCAAACTGAAATGGAACCAAATGGAAATGAGTGAATAATTTCTATTTTTTTAATCATGTCATTCTTGACTCGATTTCATTAAACTCTTGCAATGGCGTGTCATATTTACTTATTTATAAATATTTCAATTTATGGATCACGTTAAGAATAGCGAACCCATTTACCTCATGTTAAGAATGGCGAACCCAAAATTCAACATGTTAAGAATAGCGAACCCAAAAGTTCGACAAGTTAAGAATAGCGAACCCAAAATTCAAACGTGACCTAAATAAATATACAGGGTGTCCCTAAGTCCGGCTCAAGGAAAAATTTATTTTAAATTAAATTTATAACAGTAACATATTAGAACTAAACAAATGTTCAAATTGATGGGATTTTAAACTATTTCCCCCCCCAACATACTCTTTTCAACAATCACCACCCCAATGTTGATCTTTCAACTGTATACCCCGAAGTTTAAACTCTGCAAATTAACCAAAATAAGATAAGAAAACAATAACAACAAATTTATTATTGTTGCAAAACATATAATAAATAGAGGGATCACCTGAAGATCAGGGCCCCCAGCTTTCTTTGTTAGCTTTATAAGGCTAACTAACGAAAATATCGACCTAACCTAACCAATCGTCAAGGCGTACAGTTGACCTAACGATTGGTTAGGTTAAGTCGTGATATTTTCGTTTAGTTAGCACCTTATAAGGTAACTAGAGAAGGATGGGGCCTGATCTTCAGGTGATCCAAATAGAGAACATTATTTAAATAGGATAAAATTTGAATGCCCGGTTAGGTCAACTGTACGCCCTTGACGATTGGTACAAAATTCTCCATGTTAAGAATAGCAAACCTCAAAGTTTCCATGTTCAAGAATAGGGAACCCCAAATTATCCATGTCAAGAATAGCGAACTAAACCGTATGGGTTCGCTATTCTTAACGTGATCCCAATTATTATTATTATTATTAGTAGTAGTAGTAGTATTATTATTAGTATTAGTATTATTATTATTAGTAGTAGTAGTATTAGCAAAAATAGCCGTCTACGGGCGGGATATTCATAAAGCGAGTTAGAATTTAACATTTACAATTAGCTCACGAATCACTTAAATTTTAAACGCAGCTTCACAGATTTTACTTGAAGCTCACAAACCGGTTAAATTTCAAATACAACTTGTCACATTTTTTTTTTTAATAATTATTATCATGGCTTACATTACGTAGCTAAAATTTTGATGGTTACATTCTTTTCTATATTTATTGACCAATTTGAGAAGTTCAAAATCTTGAAATTTAAGCGCTTCGCGTTTTAGCATAATATTTTTGGGGGATAAATTGGGATAAATTTTTTTGGACACTCGATCTGACAAAAACAGTTGCTAAAAACATTCCCGGGATCCCATAGGGTGTTGTCACCAAATTTCATGAAAACCGGTCCAGCCGTTTGGATATGAAAACGAGACAGACAGACAGACAGACAGACACACGGACGGACAGACAGACAGACATGCGGTGAATTATAGTATGACAAGCATACCCGCCCGTCTTACAAACGGGTTTTTTGTTTTAGGTAAATATGCCGATGCGTATAATTATAATCCGTTACATAGCATACCGCTAGACCGCGGTGCTGCAGTCTTTGAAAACTGTAAGCAACAATTTTTTTTATTATTATCGTTATTACGGCGGCAATGTGAAGCTCAAGATTTGATGACTGCGTTCTTTTCTATAGTTTTGTGACCAAATTAAAAACTATAGTCATGAAAATCTTAAGCTTCACAAATCTTCTTGACACAATGTGAAGCTCAAGATTTTCATGAACTGCGTTTCTTTCTATAGTTGTACCAACGGGCTGGGGCCTTCGGGCCCAGTAATTGGTGGGGGAGGGGGGTGGTCACATATATTTTCGTTCATTTTCAGCACCCCCATCCATAATACGAAGTTGGTCGAAATCGGTTCAGAAACGTAAAAGTTTTTCTGCAGACAGACAGACAGACAGACAGACAGAAGACGACAGACATACACATTTTCAATGAATTATAGTAGAATGATGATGGTGAGGAGTTATTAATTTATTATTATTATTATTATTATTATTATTATTATTTTGCGCATGCGCGCATTTTAGAGTCGAGGTTCGACTACTAAATTATTTCATAATCATGCATCGTTTAATAATTTCAACGACTGTATTTTAATTTGTAACGGAAATACAAAGCAAAGTTTTTTGTAAAAATTAAGATACAAATAATTCGTTATTTTTTTTTATTTTTTTTTTTGTACACGCTGATTTGTTTCTCGTTTAATTAGTAATGTTTTTTTTAACTTTTTGCGGTATCCATTCCAAATTCCAACAAAAATCGTCGGGATGACTTTAAATACAACAACCAGAGGTGGGTTAAAGTACTTCATTTGTTACGTCAGTGAAAGTACAAGTAATCTTTAAAAAATGTACTCAAGTTAAAGTAAAAGTACGCGTATCAAAAGTACTTAAGTTGAAGTACAAAAGTAAGTGATTTATAATGTACAAAATTCTTATTGAGTTTCAACAACAGCTGATTTTCAAAGTTTTTGCAATCTTTCTGCGTGAAAACAAGTGACGTCATCAGTTATCGAAAAAGCGATTGGCTACCTTAAAATACTGTACTGAATGACTTTTCTGATCTGTTAATGAAACCCAAATGTTTGGTAAACAAAATCTGGAATAATCCGGTTTCGGTGCTTCCCCTACCTCTTAATACTGACATCGAGAGGTAGCAGATTGAAGCTGGTTTTCCAGAATTGTTACCAATTTGAATGAAAGTGTCAAGCATACAGTGTTTTGTTACTTCGTACTTTCAGATTTCGAAATTGTACTTAGTTAAAGTACAAATTTTTCCAGATTGTACTTAAGTTAGAGTAAAAGTATTACAAAAAAATGTACTTCTACAAAGTAATTCTCGAAAAGCTACTTAAG